>MPGH01000088.1:901856-1082985 GCA_001937105.1 Colletotrichum chlorophyti
GAAGGAGGGGTTACACGGCAAGTAGAAGCAGATCAAGAGTCCTCGGAAAGTCACGACCTAGCAAGGAGGGTCGGCGCCGATCACGAAAGAAGCGGTTCGTTTCTCAAGCCGATGACCATGTCTTGGTCCGAATCGTGTCCGTCGTCGAGGTCACGAGGCCGTGTATGACGTGACGTATAAGGCACAGGCTGGCTGACTGGGCTGAATAACCGAAAAAGGACTCTATAATATCAAGGACAAGGATGACATAAAACGAACAAGACAAGAGTTGCTTCTCAACGATACACAATCAACAATAGTGAGACTCGAGAAGGGGGGAAGAAAGAACGGGGAATAAGAAACGAGCAGCAAACACCACAGACTTTATCAGAATGCAAGCCGAACGCCCTCTGCATCCCACTGCCTTCCTCCTCCCATCTCCACACGAGCCGCAGCGTCGGTCATCAACAGGAACAAGCCGCGAGAGACAAACCCAAAATTGTAAAAAAGAAAAGGGGTCTAGCCTCAGCGCCATCCGCCACCCGCCTTGCCCGCCCCAAAAAACCCCCAAGTCAACCTAACCAAGAGAATAAGAAACCTCGCGGCAGATTGTCAGACACCGCCGGGGGGGGGCGAAGGTTGCATGGTCCGTCCGTCGAGTCTCACCATCAGACGACGACGCCTTTCGACCACCAGCGCCGACGCTGCCACTTTTGACGAGTATGCGCATCCATATACCGCCATGTATGCGGCAATCCAAGCGCGGTCAGCAACCGGAGATACAAAAGATAAACCAGGCGCTCACAAAGGGGGGGAGGATTGCGAGCGAGCCAACGAGCGAGAGAGATAGAGAAAGAGAGAAAGAGAAAGAGAGAAAGAGGTCCTGATTTGCGTTGGCTCTAGCAAATTTCCCGCCCGCACGCCGGGCGCAACGCTAGAGCGGAGAGGCACCTCGGCCGGCACTTCATTGGATGCGGCCGTCTCAGGAGAGAGGCATTCATTTACAGCTTGCTTCTTCAACGTTCTCTCTCGCTGCGCATCCACTCGTTCTTCCTCAGCGTGAACCATTCGTTACACGACAGGTTCGTCACCGGAGTGGGGACTGATGGTTCATTAATTATACGAGAGCCTGTGATCCGACCACGGATCCATGAGTGAATCGCGTCTCTGAACGGGAGAGGGCATTTTGTTTCAACGGCTCCCACTCGTCATCCAGCACCACCTCGAAACCCCCAAGACCCATCTGTTCCTGGCCCAGGGGTCTGTCTTCCTCCGTTTCACATTAAGCAGCGCCCTCTCACAAAACCCGGCTCGCCACTCCGAGTCTCCCGGCGTTGCGCCTCTCATAAGCCTCTCGTCCCTATTCATTTCACTACACTCTGCCCCTCCTTCGAATGATTATATTTCTTTTTTCTCTTCTCTTAAAACAGGAACCAGAAGGAAAAAAATGAAGACTGGTATCGACGAGACGCACGGTTCGCCTTCCGGCTTCTTACTCACCGTTCACGCCTTCAGGAACGTCTAAACCTTTTCGTCGTGTTAAAAAAGGTCATTTGAACCATTCCAAATCGGAACTTCGCTACCCCAGGTCAAAGCTTCCCACGTCCAGCCCAGTCGCTGCGTTTCTGTCACCTCTTTTGCCGCGCACGTCCCCCGCGACCGGCAGCCGGTAGCCGCCTTCGGTGAACTGAAACTCTCACCCCGTCCCTCACCGTCTGATCACTTGGATGCTGACTGAGGTGATGCATGAGTATGGATTATGGCATGAGGCTCGGCACACCTAACCGAACCACACTGAGCTTGCGCCTCATAATGGCAATGGAACGGGATTTGCAATAAACCATTTGGTTCCGTAAAGCACTGCATGTGAACAGAAATGTCAAAGTGGACCGGCTCATGTAAGCTGGCGGCATCTCAGTTCGGACACGCCAGCCTCAAAACGCAGCACATTTGGAAGCGATATCTACACGACTTGTCACTCACTCTTTGAAATGCATAAAGCGTCATATTCGGGTCGTTCCATTTTCATTATTCATCTATGCAGCTAATGTTTGCCGAGCCTCTCCGATTTTTCCGAAGCAAATCCCGAGGTGACTGAACAAGACACCTCGTGGTGAGTCATGAAGGCAGGACTGTAAATAGGAGCAAAGTCCTCTGCCCAAAGGGTCTGATGAGACCGAATAATAATGAGAAATGAAAAGACAAAAGAATGGAAACATGAATAGAAGACCAAGAACGCCGCCCATGTCCTCGCTGATGTACCGCCGCCGGAAATGATCTCTCCTGCCCAAGGGAGACGAAAAATGGGGAAACGAGGAAAGGAAAGGCACGTGAGGTTGTCGCGACTGGATAAAAGCTAGATTGCGCGACGTTCATTCCTAGGGGGGTACACCGCCGAAACCATACGCTCCTCCCTCACGGCGGAGAATCGACCCCTAAAGGCTTCCAGAACAAACACGCTCAATCACACACCATCATCGGTGCTCGACTCCGGCTCCGACTCCGAATCGGAATCGTCAGCCGCCGTCCTCTCGCCTATACGCCGAGGCATGTCGTTTGACGTGCTTGTGTCGCCTGGAGTCTGTGATGGCGTGCCGTCGTTCGGCGCTTCGTTCGGCGCGGAGGAGGCGATTTGCTTCGAGGGACTCGGCTCGTGGACTTGGATGCGATAATTGCCCTGCTGGTACGAGGACGACGGTTGTCGGTCGGCATCTGATTGAGACAAGCTGGGCGCCTGCGTCATGTGTCGTGTCGGATCCTCCGTCGCGGCCGTCGCGTTGGACCCCGTCAGACCGTTGCCCATATCGGCCACGGCGACTCGCTTCGTCGGGGTTTCTTGGTAGGCTTGCGCGGCAGCCGCGTGGCCCTCGTCGCCGAGCCGGGCGCGTTTGTCCGCGTGCTGATCGCTCGTCGGGGTCTGGCGAGAGACGCCGTCGGGGATGCCCAGCCGGATCCGCTCCGATTCCATCTCCTCGCGACCACGTCGTTGGCGCAGCTTGATGCCGAACCTCTTCCGGATGGTCGATTGCTTGCACGCGTACGAGTTTCTGAGGGTGGTGAGCTTCCTCAGGACTTCCTCCGACTGGCCCTCGGCCTTTTGAGCCTCAATCTTGCGTCGGAACTGTTCCTCCGCGAACTCCAGCTCGCCCCGCAACGCCTCGACCTGTTGCGTCGTCAAGTGCTTCATGTCCTTTGGTTGCGGGAAGCCAAGAGGAAGGGTCCGAGGGACTGGCTGGCCGTTCCCGTCCACGAGACAGGCCGTCCCGTTGATGTCCACAACAGTCCAGAAGTTGCTCGTCCGACGCGGGCTGCGGGTGGGCGTTGTGTCGTTGTGGCTGCTGACAGGCGCGGGTCGCTTGGTCGGGGGGTTGAGGCGGGCCGTCGCCGGTGTGGCCGTGATGTTATTCTTGTCAACCTCGCCAAAGTCACCGCACACCTTCTTGAGCATGTGGTATTGCAGCCCGGCGGCGCCGGTGAAGGACATACTACAGTGAGGGCAGATGAACGTTTCCCCACCTAGGCCGCGGACGACAGGCTTCGTGCAAACATGCTTCTTGAGGTGCTGCGTGTTGTTAGCTCGGCGCGCAGGTCCCTTTACAAAAGAGAGCTTACATAGTTGTAGGCGCTGACGGCCGGAAAAGTGCGCTGGCAGGATTGGCAGCGGGGATGCGAAGGGTGGTCCGGCGTCGCGACCGACTGCCCACCGACACCCGGCGTGAAATTGGGCGCTGCCTGGGACCCGGAATAAGTCTGAGGAGTGGCGATTCCTGGCACAGAAGGAATGACGTGCTCGTTCTCGATAATGTCACCAGCGTCATAGCCCAGCCGTTCGGCCCTGGCGAGGGCATTAACGAGTCGCCGGGCTTCTATGGTTGGCAGACGGGCCACCAGTGCCTTGTCGAGGAAGGAGCTGCTAGCCTTGGACAAGATTCGGTCGGCGAGTTGGTCCAGGTCGGACGTGGTCAGTTGGTCGACGATATCATGCTTGGTCTCAGCTATGATTCTTGAGCCAAAGTCTTGGAAGGCTCGTCGTAGAATGCTCCCATCGGCTTTGTGCATGGTGACGTTCATCTGGAGATGGTTAGCGATCGTGCGACTCGTTTCTCCGGCGGGCACAAATGAGGGATATGAAGCACATACGACGAATGCCGTATGATAGTGCGAGCCCAAGAGGCATACGGCATGGTTGTCCCTGACGGCACGCCGGACGGCATCCGCATCAGCGTCCCTAAAGAGAGCACACATCTTCTGGTAGTCCTCCTCGAACTTGATCCACTTGACGGCAGTTTTCACGCCGCATATAGGGGAATACAACGAAGAGTCCTCGGGGTTTTCAGCGGGCTCCTCAGTGACGTCCGTCGCAACCCGCTGGTCGCCAGGCACGGGCACGGGCAACGGAACGGGCATTTGCTTCGGAGTCGACGGACCCTGCTGGTTCGAAGATGAGACTACCGAAGGCGACTGCGTACCGGTCCCGGTGTGTCCAGTTCCGATGCTGTTTGGATGATTTGCAGAAGGCGCAGGTGAAGCCGAGGTGGAATGGTGTGCCGTGGAATGGCGTGCCGAACCGGGCTGCGAACCGACGTCATGTACATCAGTGTGGGTGAGGACCGGGTAGCCAGCGCCATTTGGAAGCGGCTGCTGCTGCACCATCGGCGAAGCCATCATGAGCGTACGAAAAGATCAACGGGTCCCACTCAAATGGTTGGTTGGTTGGTTTGCTAGGTTGGCAATCCTGAGAGATGAGGTGATGGCCTGAAGCAACTTGACCCCCAAGAGTGACAGCTTGAGAGCGGACAAATGGGCCCCTAGCCCGAGACTAATTCAAATGTCAGCGTTTGGAGGGTGCTCTGTCTCGTGCGGGTGCGGGCGGGCTCACCTGCCACGATGTGACGCGTTGGTTGGTCGCGTTGACGCGTCTCTTTTTTTTTTTTTTTTTNCTTTAGAAAGAATAGTTAGGGTGGGATGAAAAAAGGGGGGGGAGCGACTGCCGCCTTAATTAGAAAAAAAAAGTTATTAGCGCCGAAATTATAGGCCCAGGGAGGGTGGGGCGAAATTGATAATTAGTTTACTAACGCAGTGTTACTTATATAGTATAACTTAACAGTAAGAAAGGGCGACCCCACCATCAAGAGTATTACCCGCTTTGATTGGCGGGAAGCCTCAAAGAATGAGGACACATATGGGTCAATGTCTCATGCCAGGGAGAGGCACATGCATCCAACTTGAAAGCTTCAAAGGCGATGGGCGGGTCCCTTAAATTTGACTATATTCAGAAAAGGTATGATATTTTTAGCCTGGGCGTGTTTTAATTGTTCTCACATAAGAAGCTTATAGTTGCTATTTGCCCGAGCGAACCTAAACGCTATAGTAAGGTAAGCTTAGGTCCGTGCGAATCGGCATATTCCTCGTTGTGAGGCAGTAGCTGTCACTAGCCACCCAAACCGCCTGGCCCGGCCCCGTCTGTCACTGTCCGAAAACCGCACCTGAGGGACGGACACCCGCGTCAGAGGATGCACCCAGCTCTGTAAGCTACACCCAGCTGTTGGTCGGTGACTATCACATCCGTGCCTGTCAGTTTCCGAAAGACCCTTTTTGACAGCTCAGGCGAGTCAGGTTTCGGTGAGTGGCCTTTAGGTTTCATCGTGACAACCCTATCATAAAGTATTGACACCACACTCGCAAGGTGTCGGAGTGGAGGAACTCAAGTTTGAAAGAGGGTCAGACATGGGAGTTAAAAACATTATTACTACCATACGATCTTAAGTCGGTGTCGGGCTTCTCCGCGCCGTCACCGCGAATCATAAACCACCACGCGACCAATTGCGTGACCAACTCGTTCGTGCCATCGTAACCAGTCCATCCAAACCCGGGGTATCAATCTTCCAGATCTCCGCTGGCGCTCCTTGCGCGCTTCGCTCCTCGACTTAAATGTTTTCGCCGATACACGCCAGCATCAGCCGTTGGTAGTCGCCGCTCGTTTCGCCCTTGATCCTGCTCGCCAAGCTACGGTTGTACTTTTGCTGGTACGCGCCCTTGACGTTGGCGAGGAAGTTTCTGTCCCAGTGGAATCGAACGACGCGGGCGACGAGGAGGTGGTCCTTGGTACCGAAGCCGGCCATGGAGTCTTCGAGGAGCTTGGCGGCGTGCATGTACTTGTCGACGGCATTGCGGAGCTGGAAGAGGAGGGCGTCCTCCATGTGACCAGAGAATTCCTGTCGCGGACTCGTCAGCGCCGTGGTTCTTCTTCTTCACCAAGGGAAATTGAGCGTGTTAGCTTACCTTCTTGATGACGTCCTCCAGTTTCCTGCGGAACTTCTGTTCGTATGCCTGGTTGATGGCGCGGATCTGGTTGTCGTTGCGGGTGCTGAGGATGCTGCAGACGAGCATCTCGTCCGTGCCGACCTTGCCCTCGGTGGCCTTGTAAAGCTCCATGACGTCCGAGTCGACCTGCTGGGGTACCACGGGCGCCGAGTCCTCTGCCCTGTTGGCGCCGAGAACGATGAGGAAGTGCCTCTCCGTCTTCATGCTGAGGTCGCCCTTGACGTCGTCCTCCAACCGCCTCTTGAAGGTGTTTTGGTACGCGCTCTTGATCGCCTGCATATCGGCGTTGGACCGTCCCAGGAGGACGTCGTTGAGGACGCTCTCCTTCGTGCCCAAGCCGTCCATGGCGTCGAAGAGATTGTAGATGTCGGAGCGCAGAGGGCCCCGCACGACGGACACCAAGCCCTTTTGGAACCAGCCGCTCGTCTCTTTTCTAACGTCCTGCTCGAGATCGCGCTTGAAGTTTCGGTTGAAGGCGGCTTTGATGGCTTCGATCTGCAGCGGGTCCTTGGTCGCGAGACACCGAATGAGCGTCTTCTCGTCAGTGCCGAAACCTTTCATCGCGTTGCGCGCCGTCGTCGCGTCGGGTGTGCCGTCCCACTGGATGATTTGCGGCGGGCCGTAGCCGATGGAGGCGGGTGTCGGAGGACCGTAGTGCGGCGGGGGAGCACCGTACTGCTGACTGGGCGGCGGACCAGGAGGGGGTGCTCCATAGCCTCCGGGTGCGGGCGAATGGCCGTATGGCGAGGGTGGGATCGGGGGAGGCGCGCCGTACGGGCTGCCTTGAGGCGGATACTGGCCCGGCGGGGGCCCTTGAGGAGGGGGGTAATGGCCTCCCTGCGGAGGATATTGGCCGGCGGGGGGCGGTTGATAGTAGCCGCCCTGTTGCGGTGGGGGATACTGGCCGGGAGGAGGATATTGACCGTGCTGAGGCGGGTAGGGCGAGCCACCGTAACCTCCTTGGGGAGGAGGGGGATATTGCTGGCCGTAGCCCTGGCCATGTGGCTCTGCTGGTTGTCAGAAAAGGCAAGATGCGCCTCACGGTAGCATGCGACTTACGGGCTCCGTAGCCGTGTTGGCCGGGATAAGACATTATCTGGAATGCGCCGCGCAGAGGTCGAGTTAATCTCAGCAGTCGCAGGTAGAGGAGAGGGATATTCGAGGTTGCGTCAGAGGGGGCGGGGTAGGTAAGTTAGTTGGCAGGTGATGAGACAGTTGTGCACAGCGGCGCAGCAGGGAAGCAAACAAAAGTGCAGAAGTGGTCAGGCCGGCACTCTGGGAGGACTGGGCAGCTTAGCTTATTTAAAAGCTTACAACATTGACATGCGGAGGTTCGATGGGGGGAGGGGACCGGCGTGTTCGGGAGTCGGAGTGGCTGTGAAGGCAAAGAGTTGCGTGTGTGGGAAACGGAGACAGCAGCATCGCCTAGTGCAGCGCAGTGCAGTGCAGTGCAGTGCTTGGATGGCGATCCTTCTCTGATGCCCACCTTACACCACGAGTCGCCTCAGTTCAGGCGCGACGATAATGTCAGTTCAACACCCCAACGGCAAGAGGTAGATACCAGAGTAAGGTACCTTAAGGTAGTGGCAGTACAGCATCATTTGACTGGCTGATGACGACGACCCACAAGTGGTGGCTTAGTAGACATGGCGCCCAGCGTTCAACACACTACAAAAGCCAAATGTCATTGACGTGACAAACTCTCGGCGTCTTGGGCCGGTCCACAGAAAAGCAGCAAGCTCTGCCAAACTGGAGAAATGTTTCGATCCGCACGAGCCACCAACCTTGTCATGCTGCGAAATGCGCCACAGAGATGCGTAATCGAGCAGACACAGCGGTCGCAACACAGCCAAGGCATTCGGTCATGGTCAGCCTCGAACAGCGAAGTAGATGCGAGCACATGAATAATGACATCTCGTTTACAATTGTCTTCTTTCGAATAACCCGTCCAGAATAATGGCGACGGCGAACGCTGCCGCTTCACAAGGTGCACAAATAGACCCCGGACGAACCTTGGGGAACCTGACCGCGGGCGCGGGGGAGCGGATCGGCAGGAGGCCCTGTAGCCCAGAAATTCCATGCCATGGTCGATGGTCCATGGATGGATGACATGCAGACTCGCTGGGGCCCCGAGCTCCTGTCCCCTGCCCTTGCAGTTGCTCGGTGCTGGCCCTGATATGGCCCCTCTGGCGAAGGGTGCTTTCAGTGAGTTCCGTAGGGCGCGTAAAAGCAGAACTGCCATGTTCGACACAGTCGACACCTGGAGCGACCAAGGCGTACGACAGCTACGTGGCCTGAGGTGCGATCGACTGGCAGATTTGGTCAGCTCACCAGACTCGGGACCAGGCCGAGCCACAGCAAAGCACACTAGTGCACGTGATGAGCGGGTACAAGCGCACAGCCACGGATGAGCATCGGAACCGAATGACCGGAGCAGAGAGGTTCCACGGCCTTTCCGAACTGTTGAACCCGGTCGGCCGGGACTTGTGTCTCACTACTACGTATGTACGTAAGCCCTAGGCGAAGACGAAGGCGGAAGCGGCGGCGGCATGCCAGGCTCTGCCTTCAGGAGCCAAGTCTTACGAAAATGCGCACCCAGCCCGAACGTGGGGCCACTCACCCGGGCGAGGAAACGTTCCATGTTCAGTTCTCGAATCTCTCTCATGTCCATTTCTCTCGTCTAGACGGACTTTCCAAGATCTCGACTGTCCTAGCCAACCCTGCCGTTAATTCAGCTGCACAGAACATAATTAACGACTAGCAAAGCGAATCTTGGTTCCTGTCTGTCCAACTGGGCCATCCCATTGGCCGGAGTCGCATCCACATCGGCTAATCAGCCGAGCCCCACCATGCGGTCCAGCGCGTGGCCTCACTGGCCACCCCACGCTATTTAGTGACCTAGCCAACCAGCCCCTGTCTAATGGCTGCTTTTTACCCCTGAAGCCTCCCCCCTGGGGCCGCCTTGGAACAAGCACTTGGAGCTCCCAACCACCAACATTTCCATCACCAGTTTCCACATCACCAGCCATCCGTCTTTGCTAGTGCATCGCGAGTAAAACCACAATGGCTCCCACGCTGAGGTTTGTTTGCTTTCCGTTCGTCTCTGTTTCTCCGTTTTTTTCCCCTTCGTATATCTTACATGACACGGATGCTGTTCATATTCGATCGACATCTGATATCCACAGTCTGTTCCTGAATCCGCATCCTTCCGTGTCAAACGAGAAGAAACAGAGTCAGAGCTTCCATCACGCAAACCAACCCTTGCACTTGGCGACAAGCTGTCGTGCAGTGCTCCCTTCCTTCATCTTCCGAGATGCGTCCCTCGGCTCCCTTACCTCTCCTTCTGTCTGTCTCTACAGCAGCCAACGCGTTCCCCCTCCTCGACCGCTTGTTCCATGTCCGTGGTTCAGCTCCGACGAAGTCATACTCGGTCGTCAATGTCGAAGGAAATCCCAGCACGGAGATTCCCCCCGTCGTCACCGTCACGAAGATCTCCCCGCCGGTAACCTTGACGGAACGGGTCACCGACGTAGTCACCCAGGTGCCATCTTCAGTGCCGACATCATCCACCACATCCCTTGCTATCGTCAACGTTGATGCCACTACGGTGATCACATCAACCACCACCGTCTACCCGAGTGTGAAGCCTCCTGCCGAGACCACGTTCTCGTCGCCCAAGAGTACAACAACGACACCGCCAGCTGCCGTCCCGTCAAGCTCCTTCTCATCAAGCTCGCCCTCTCAGGTGTCAGCATCAGAACCTCCTCAGCCTCCTGCCTCCTCGTCTCACTCGACCCAGACCCAGCCGAGTGCTGAGGAGCCTAGCGCAACGCCGTCTACCAGTTCGGAACTCACAACGACGCCTGTGCTTGCCCCGCCGACGGAGACTCCTTGGGTCTCCAGTGAGCCGCCCACGTCTCCTGTTGAATCGTCTACCGCTGTGGCAGCGCCACCCTCAACAACAGAGACCGTGCCGATGCCGATTCCCTCATCCTCATCACCCGTCGGGTCCTCTGATCCTCCAGTTGGGCTCCCATCAGCGACCGAGACTCTTGTTGCCCCAAGCGTGTCGCCGTCATTGCCCGTGGAGTACTCCACCTCTGCAGCCGAGCCTTGGACGCCTTCACAAACTCCGGCAGCACCGAGCGTACCGACGCCATCGTCGGCACACCCGTCTACTCCTGTGGTTGAACCTCCTCCGCCGACAGAGACCGCCGCGGCTCCCAGTGTTTCACCGTCGTCTCCGGTCGAGTCATCGTACTCCGCGCCGGTGATTGAGCTTCCGCCGTCAACGGACTACCTGGAAACCCCTAGCCCGTCATCGTCTACTCTCATTAGCTTTCCCACGTCGGTCGTTGAACCTGTCCCGTACACCGAGACTCCGGTAGCCTGGACTTCGAGCTTCGTCGCCCCGTCAGCGGAGCTCACTCCGCCCGCCGTATCATCATCCACCAGTTCGTCTTCATCTTCAACAACGCCTAGCTCAACCTTCATCCCCCTTAGCAGCACGAGTCTCGTCGAGGGCTATACACCCATCCCGACCTCCACTCAGGTCGACGAGACCTATCCCACGACTTGGATCCAGGAGACGACTACCGCTCCTCACCCTACAACCTTCCTCACCAGCATCACCAGCGTCGTCACACCCGCCCCAGCTTCTACATCTATCCGGAGTTACGATAACGGGGACTGGTACTCCGGTAAATATCCGGCAGGTGACAGCATCGCAAGTGTGATTCCTCGATACCGCCGGTAAATTGCGTTTCCTTTCGCGTCGCTGAGGGAACAACGCGATCTCCTTGGAGTTTCGCCCCCCCTTTATTTTTTCCGTATTGCATATCACCAGCATGGC
Organism: Colletotrichum chlorophyti; assembly: GCA_001937105.1. NCBI lineage: Eukaryota > Fungi > Ascomycota > Sordariomycetes > Glomerellales > Glomerellaceae > Colletotrichum > Colletotrichum chlorophyti. The sequence continues at coordinate 913,012 of MPGH01000088.1, forward strand.
GCAAATTGGTCTAATTAAAAGAGCAGCATTATACGACTTCCGGGGTATTTCCATGTACTAATGAGATCTGAGAAATGATGGAGTATCCGAGGCTGAGGCATCTCCAGCTGTGGGGAGGGTTCGCAGTAGCATAGACCAAGAGCTGGGCTGCGCTGTCACCTATGGGTTTCCTAATGTTTGAACGAGATAGAATGTCATAAAGATTATATCATCCAACATGATAACCTATGCCTCTAGTTTGTTATAAAATCATTCCTCGCTGTCTAGATTCGAAAACCACCAGGAAGAGTCACTTAGAACAGCGACGGATTTGATATATTCGAGTCTGGACGTTTCAAGTGACGCTTTGTAATTAGCCGTCTGTCGCCATATCTCCGGCGACAGTCAACCGTTCCATCAGTCTGTAAATGAAATGCCTCCCAGTTGATTCCTTCCTAGCCCCGAGTGCCGTTTTAGATTGGCAACCCCAGACACAGCTTGCCGCCATCACCGCCATCTGGAGCCGTTGTCCGCTTTGTGGCGATCTCGCTTGAGTCATTCACACTTGACATTCTGCAGCTACTTCTTCATCCGCCTATGATCCTGGGACCGAGACGGCATGGCCTGAAGGAAAGCATCGGCACCGTCGTCAAGACTCTCCTCCGACGGCACGGTGGTTAGTACGGGACCGTCGCAAGGGGTCGGGTAATTCTGCTCGACCTCGGCTTGGAAGGCGAATGGCCTGTCTGCCGTTCACGTGTGCGGCTCGTCCTTGGTTGACAACTCACAGGCAAGATCCTGTTCTCACGCGGACCGGCCTCGATAAGTCTGGGTCCGTCTCGGCCCTTGACGAGGAGAAACAAAACACGAGGATATCGCTTGGCTGTAGATCTCGCTTGCAAGTTTGGGTGCCATCTGCGGTGTGGGTTCACGACGTGTTCCTCATGACGGCACACGGAAGGGCATGAGCTTGGGCTCGTAATTATCCTGGAATCGCATCCCAGTGTATTCAGCTGTGGATGATTCATTCTCCATGAGCAACTAGTCCCTAGTGTGCTTGAACTATACCACGGTCGTCGCTTGATTGGTGCGAGACGCCTCCCATAGCGCGCGCGCTAGGGCGTCAAGAGCGCTCGCCGACTTCGTCCAATGCTATCAGGAATCGACACGTTGTGCAATTCACGAACTGGTTCGCGGTTTTCTCTGCATGTGTTCTCCGCTAGCTTAGAGACTCGAAAGTGAAGTCACACCCTCAGGGCCTGCACGAGGTGACGAGGCCTCAACCGCCTTTAGCTCTCGGATTCTTGGCCAGGTTCCTGCAGGATTTGCGATGGCCTTCTGAAATAATCACACGCACCGTTGGGGGAGATGATCCTCGCAAACCCGATGAACGAAGTTTTTCTTTCCCTCATGGAAAGCCAATTGGAGAGAGATGGGTTGCACAGCCGTAGCCTGACGAGGCATCCAGGACGCTGCCATTACCGGCGGACGGGAACGGGTTCCGGGTTATGGCTATCTTCCTCTCGTCAGCCTCGGCTTTCTTAGCCCTTAACTGAAGAAAAAAAAAAGATCGGATGTGAGAAATTCAAACGAGGGGAGGCGTCTGAAGTGTAAGCCTGCCGCGTCGAACGGGCTAAAGACGGTCGCGACCCAATGGCGAGACTACACGTCTACGAAGCCGTCAAGCGGGCGACGATTTGAGCCGGCCCCCGAGCGCTGTGCAACCGAATTATCAGATGATGCTGCGGTAAATCAAGCAGGAAGAGACCATAAACCGTTCTTCACATGAGTTCTGGGGATGGTAGCGTCCCAGGCGAACGATCAATCCCTGAGCATTTCATCATCGTGCCGAAGCCTCGGCCTGATGCCGACGAGCTAAGGCGAGAGGGAGGGAGATATATAAGAGTTTATGGGCTCCTCTTGAACCAAGGATTGATGTTACCGCCACAAGACACCCGGCTGCGCAATCTTCTTGCGCCATCGAACTATATCCAGAGCTCCTCGTCTATAACGTGGACCCAGACGTTTCAACTTCACGACCTCTCTCGAATCTCTCTCCACGAGCCCTCAGAATGGCATCTCAAGCCCAGAATCTCCCGTTCGGGAGGCTACTGGCAATCTTTCTCCTCCTCGTCTGCGGAATTTTCTCCCCCGGTGCCTCAGCAAACGCCTCCCCGGCCCTTGACCCCGCCGCGGTGAACGCGACGCTCCAGGACATCAGCATCCTCTACCTCGACACGGACGCCGCCTGCACCGACAACGAGGGCCAGTGGAACTGCCTGTCGGATAAGTTCCAGCACTGCTCGGGGGGGAGGTGGAGTGCGGCGGTGCCGTGCGGCGGCGGCGGAGGTCTGGACGTCAGCAAGGGCTGGAGCGGCGCCGAGACGCTGTGCACGCCGCTCGGGAGGACGGATCTGGTGGAGTTTGACGGAGAGTGCAGCGCCGCTTGGGGATTCGGCAGCGGCAACAACGGCGGCGGGGGGTGGAATGGCGGAGGAGGCGGTGTTTCCTGCAACAACAACCGGTGTTACTACGGTGCGGGATCGCGCGTGGGGGTCGGGAGATGGGTTTACGTCGTCGTGACCGTGGCTGCTGTAGTTGGATTTTGGTGATGAGTCTGGACGGATAGGACGAGGGATGTTGCATACTACCCAGGTTTCTTTCTGTTGGCACTTGATTCAAGGGCCGCGCCGAGTTAACACGCTCTTACACATAGGCTTGGTGTTGTGGAGTCTCGTTTGGAGAGATTTACACCGAATCTGGCACCCAGTAAAATACCTGGATCAAACACATCTTAATATAGGGGCCGGAGGGAATAATGGTACGCCATGAACATAGCGACGATGGCGAAGATGGAGCGGACAGAGCATCTGTGAGACTGGATTTGACGGTATTCTAAAGTATGATTATTTAGCCTGAACGGCAACTTTCTTTTGTTAAGGCTAATCTGCATGCACCAACCAGATGGATGGCTGGCATCTGTACCTTAGGTCGAACATGCGGTGTTTTTCTTGTCGTGATTCAAGACTTTGGACACCCGGGCAACAGTGACTGATAAGTGAAAGGTCGTAAATGGCAGTTCGAGATCTGAGGACTCATCAGGCAGGATGTCAGATATTCGGTCCGATTTAACAAGTCTTCAAAGGCGCATCTTCTCAAGCAAAGCTGAAAGCGTGGTGTTGGACGTGTCAGTGTCAATATCGAGCTTTACGATGGAGCCAGTTGAGAAATTGAAGATGGGATCAAAGAGAGTAAATGAAAACATGGGAAGGGGGGCAGGAGAAGCGAATACCTTCCCCAAGCCCTTGGCGAGAACACAAGGTAAATGCGTGCTCCGTTTTGGACCGGGAATCTTCACTTCTTATGACTTTCCCTATTTTTCACGTCTCTTGCTTGGATTCTCTGCCTCTTCTGTTTTTGTAGCCTTCATTATCTTCTCTCTTTTCTTCTGATCACCTTGCCCTTTCTTTCAACGTTCTCCCGATCGACTCCCAAGACGAACCCCGAAGGAGCACACGGAATCATCTTGACTGATTCTTCTCGTCATGTCGATCATCTGGCGAGCGTCGCCGACTCATGGGACTTCCAAAATCTTACACCGAGCTCATTTGGAAGGCCCAGGCCGACTTTGCTCTTGGTTCTACTCCTTTGATCGTCTATGTAACCCTTGACATCCCTGGTGCCGTCGAGACCGAGCTTGATTCTACGGCTTATGCCGCGGTCACAGGTGGAGCTGTGGTGCGTTTGGTGGCAGTCAACCGTTCGGTTGGTGAACGGCCAATTACTGTTAGCATTACAGACGGTAAGCCTTGTACCCTGTTCATTCTCGGTTTGTATGCCTGTTCTCAAATTTCCCAGGCATCGGTCCTCCATCAACGTTCCGGAGGAAGGGCTCCACGAAGTTTGCGGAGATCGCCCTCGAATACCGCATGAGTAAGGGAATCCTGCCCGGCCGTGGCAGATTTACTGGGCACGACAGCTGGAGAGTGAGGCCTACAGACACGTTGCAAAGTCTCTCGGTGGAAAACACCGCATATATCAAGTTCCACAACGATATAGTAGGTGGCAAATCGGCAGTCCATCTTATGCCATCGACAATGCTTCAGGAAATCTTAGTCAAGGTCACCCTCTCGCCACGCTGGGAATTCTCGATCATCTACCCTCTCGCCAACTCGGCCATTACCCATAGCAAGCAGGCCACCGTCTGGTGGATGGTTTCTGCGTTTCCCGACGGCACTTTAAAGGACAAAGCAACAGACGTCGAGTGTAGCCACCTCTGCTGGGAAGCCAAAGCTCTCGCTCTCGACAACCCCGTCTCTTCTGATGGTTCGGCTAAGTGTTACTTTGACCCCCAGAATCCTTACCTAGAATGGTCGGGCAACGCAGCACTGATCCTTCCTTTCGCCGATTTCGTGCCCTCTCTTGATCGAGCCCTGACGGCCTTGGCGCTTTCTCCGGCAATGCGCACCGAATTCATCGTTTACTGGTTGCCCAAATTTCAGAATTTACGCGACCGAGAGCTTGATATCGCGTTCGATTTCGTCCCTCAAGCCGCCTTTGAGAAGGCCGCCAAGCTGGACATCAACCCTAAGCCCCAGGCCATTGCTCGGGTCTTTCTTGTCTTCGATGGCGTGTCTAGGCGAAGCGGTGGAAAGGCGCATGACCGTGAAGATCGCCTCGCCAAACTGAATGCTATTGATTGGCCGGCCAGGGTCGGATTTGATGCAGCTGACAAGAAGGACGAAACCAAGTTTCGAGCCCTCGAATTGGGTGGGATGGAGGCCAGATCGGAGGCCATGACAAGCTAGATTCATTCCTGAGTTTGACGTTTTCGTGTCTTCTGACCAAAAACAGCTGGGTAGCCTTCGAATGCATTGCATTCGAGGCGGACCGTCAGGCTTCAAAAGCCAGTCAACCCACAACTTGGTGAATACGGAGAAGGACACTATCTTGCCAGCATGACAAAGATACAAATAGATTTTGAGGTTATTCACATGACTACTAGGCTTTTGAGCTGATGGCGCCAGCTTTTCTTGTTGAATTTACCGAAGCTTGATCCGAACTTTTAGATCCCTATCTACTAGTTTCGACACCAGGTCGCGGGAAATAGGACAGGTACTGCTCCATGATCTGTCAGACCATATTCTTCCATGACAAGCTTCTCAATCATCTTGAGGATCGCTGTCTACTTGCCCTCCTTCAAGTGCACTTTCATTCGCATGTCGTGTCTCGGTCTCGCCTCCATGCCCACCATCTGAAAGGCAAGGTCGCCGACCTTGCGATCGAGGTTCATGTACGAGACCCTCTCGGTGGTGTTGTTGACAATCGTCTCAAAGTCGAACCACCTCACCGTCAGAAGCAGCATGATCCTCAGCTCGTCCATCGCCAGGTCCTGCGCGATGCACGCCCGCGGGCCGCGCTCGAACGGCCTCCAGGCGAAGCGATGCATCTCCCCGGCCTCCTCGCCCAAGAAGCGCTCGGGGCGGAAGGACGCCGAATCCTCGCCCCAGACCTTGGGGTCCATGTGCGTCGAGTGCGCGCAGGGGACGACCATGAGGTTCTTGACGGGCCAGCGGCGGCCGTTCCAGTCGAGGTGGGTGACGCCCTCGGGCGCCTTGCGGATCGTGAAGCCGATGGGGAAGAAGCGGAGCGTCTCCTTGATGACGGCGTTGGTGTAGTCCAGGTCGTTGGTCTTGGTCGGCGCGGCGACGAGCATGGAGACGGTGGTTTCGAGGTCGGGGGCGAAGTGCTCGTCGTGTTCTTTGCGGAGGCGGGCGACGATCTCGGGGTGCAGGGAGAGGATCATCGCGACCCACGTGAAGGTGTCCGTGGTGGTGCCGTGACCTCCAAGAAGGAGGGCTTTCAGGCTAAGGTGTGTTAGAACCCATGTTGTTCGAGTTTCCAAGAAGGAAAAGGAAAGAAGAAGAAAATCAAAGATGCAATATCCGTCATTGTCCTCGAAGAATTTTCAGTAGCGGTACTTACTTCGTAACGGCAGTCTCGATAAACTCGTCGTCAAGCGTGGCTCCAGGCCCGCTTTGAATTCTGTCGAGCACGATCCGATCCAACACACTCTTGACCTGCCTCCTCGACGGCAGCTCCTTTTCGTCCTGCAGAACCCGCAGCCTCTCCCTCATCTCATCGGCTAGCGTGTTCCTCACCCGGTCCTTCAGCTCCTGCAGCTTCTGCTGGGCCTTGCGCTTCGTCCAGGGGTTCCAGGTCCCGATGAACGTCGTCGCCGGGTTGATCGACGCCCTCAGGTCCGCCAGCAGCGGGGACCCGGACCTCTGCGCCTCAAGGGACACGCCGAACACGATCTTGCCGATGACGTCGAAGATGGTCTTGGCCGCCTCCTCCTCCATGTTGAACGGCTCCCCCGAGGCGGCGAAGGCGCGCAAGCGCTCGTGGAAGACGAGGACCTGCTCCGCGATCATGCCGGCCATGGGCTTGACGTACGTCGGCGTGAAGCCGGAGCCGACCATGCGGTGGTTGAACTTCCAGCGCTCACCGTTGGAGGCCGCGATGCTGTCCTTGCCGGTGAAGGGGCGGAGGAAGGCCTCGATGGTGGGGTGCTTGGGGTAGGGCGTCGTGGTGAGGACGAGCTGGGCGGCGTCTGGGTCGGTGATGACGACCTGGGACTCGACAAACGGCCACATGTCGACGTAGAAGATGCCGGGGAAGTTGTACTTTTGGGCGAGGATTGTGTAGATGTGCTGGGGGTGGGTGAAGGGGGGCAGCGTTGCTGCGATTTCCTCCCAAATGGGCGTGTGAGCCCATATCCAGGAGTGTTTCGGCGGCTGAGGCTGGACGGGCGAAGGGGCGTCAGCGATGATTACTTTCAGTAGGTTGGTAGCGTAGGGGGTGAGGATTCAGGCATACCAGGCCTCGGAATCTAAGGCGCATGTAAAGGGCCTTGGAGAGCCAGTAAATGGCCGTCGCCACGGCCATGGTGGCAGCGACGAGCCAGTTTGATACGCCAAACATTGTCATCAAGGGTTGAGCTCTTCCTTTTCAACGGTGACTATAGTAAAAAACAAAGAACAGAAAAACGTCTCTCGGCACGAGAAGAAAAAAAAAAAACTGAAGGGCATGGCAAAAGCATGGCGGGGTATTAGGGTCTCGATGGACCATGTCCTAGCAAACCTTAAGCATTTACGTAGCATTGCGTGTCCGGCTGAATGAGATATTTCAACAAAAATGCCTCTCCTACGTGATTGCGGACGAATGGTGCGAACGCTTCCACTCATAACAAGCTCTGTGCGATACTCCGTCGCCCATTAGTCCGGCGAGTGTCTTGTCAAGGAAAGGTTAGGTGGACTTGCGGACTTGATTTCGTAATGGGGAATGGGGGGCAGGGGGGGAATCTGATTAGATGATCTGATAAGATGGGCAGAGAGATCACCAGCGCCGGATTGGACAAAGTCTTCAGGATACCAGGGTGGTGAGTAACATCCTACAGAGTTATCCCGGATTTGATCAGGCGAGAAGAAAGGAGGGGTGATCAGAAGCGCGCTAGCCCCTGGTATCTCCTCGTTCTCGTTTTCGTCGATGGCTCGATGTAGCCAGTCAAAAAAAGCTTGAGGATTTCTGCTTTTGACCACGGTCCGACCCGCTCTTCACCGGCACTTGGAACTAAATCCAACGTACGATATAGTATTAAGAGTTTTTCCTGTCCCCCCCCCCCCCCNACCCCGCTGAGGCGCGGGAAGTGGGTGGAAGTCCGCCGGTATACGTCCGAGGCGCGGATGCAAAGTCAAGGTCTAGGAAGTCGGATGTAGTGGGTACTGGCTCCTTTCGCCGTTGAGGAGAAAGGACTTTAAATCGCCGAATGATTCAATGAGAGTCTAGACGGCGGTGCAGATACGAGACGGTGCCAGCAAGGATGCCGCTGTGTATCGCAAGACTTCAAGTCGTGTCAGAACGCCGACTGGAAGACTAAAAGTATAAGAACTGCAGCTTGGCTGCCGTGTGCGTCCGACCGTCATCGGCGACGCCTCGCGTGTAGTTAGATCAATGTAAAAGTACATAGTCAGCAACATGCAGATCGTCATCCTCTCCCACATGGTCAGAGATCCACACGTCGTGCCCAAGGTGCCAAGCGGTGCGGCATGATCCGGGCGGTAAACTGACATCGATACCTCGGACGGTTTGCCTCATCTGAAAACAATGCCGAGAAAGGCACGGAGTGTGAGCGAGCGAATGGTTTTAAGACCAAATAGGTAGGGATGACGAGGGGCTGGTGGACGACGACAGACCCAAACTCTTACTGGCCGGCCCCCTGTTTTCTCCAGCAAAGGGGAAGCAACCAAGCTTTTCTGCACGGGCTTGACGTATATAAAAGGCAAAATAGAAGCAATTTGGTTTGCGCAGAAAAAAAGCTCAGCGGAAACACACATAATTGACTACGCCAACTATCTATCCATTACGCATGAAACGGTGTTTTTTCTTCAACTCCTTTCTTTCTTCCCGCTGTCTGCCGGCAAAAGAAGTCCAAATCCAAAAAGTGAAACAAAACGTATCAGCAAAAGGGAAATCCCTGAGACCATTCCGAAACCGAGAATCGAACTCGGGGCTATGCCTAACCTCTCACTCATGAGAGGGCATCATGTTGGCCACTACACCATATCGGATGTTGATAAGGTCTAGCAAAATTCTGCTTCTTCACATAGCTTATGCCAAGGAAGTAGAGCTTCTGATGCCTGGTCGGTCCTTGATGCTCTCCACTACTTGCCGCCCAACCCACGGGTAGAGATCAGCAACGTGGTTAGAGATCAGCAACGTGATGTCCAATAAGTTTATTGCGAAGACCAAAAACGATCTACAATAGAGGAGGCTTCAAGTAAAACGGCCCTGAAATATCAATATCAATATCCTGCACGACCTAGGATCACTCCAGCATGCCCCGCAAGTGGCCTTGGCCAGGATAAGCCGGAAGGGGGAGGTGGTTGGGCTACATGATCTGATCAAAGGGCCAGGGGCGCTGCCCGCTGCTCGGAGCCCCTCAAAAATAAAGTAAGAAGCATCCCTTTCTGGTAGTCGGAGATGTAGCCAAGATTATGTGCCCAGAATCGAACCACTCGCCTCAAACTCCGACGGATAATTCCCATGGGGAAATAGAACGAGACGGTGAGGACTCGTGTAGGACAGAGAATAGATCAGATCCAGACAAGGAATCCAAGTTAAATTAACACTATCGACTCTTTCCGCAATTTCTGATATCCGGCTCGTCCGGAAACCGCCAAAATACAATCCGAACCAGGTCTGAGGGACGGCAAAAAGGTACTCTGACAAGAACGAGATTCGAACTCGCGCGTGTTTCCACACCAGCACCTGAAGCTGGCGCCTTAGACCGCTCGGCCATCTTGCCATGATGTGTTGCGGTGAGCGGACCCGCTGCGTTGACGATGGGGCGGCAGAAGTGCACCATGATGCGGACCTCGCAGTCATAATCGGGCATACGACGCTGAAACGACAGAGCACACCGCGTGTGCAAACACATTGATTGGGAAGGGCAGACTTGTTATATCTCAAAGCAGAATATCAGAAACGCAACAGTACAAAAAGTGGTATCAACCCGAGTCCCCCAAAACCAATGTTGGTATTAATCACTCACTCCCCGTTTCCCTGTGCGTTCATCCCATGTACATCCTGCGATTCGTCAAAAGCTTGTTCCATCCATGACCCCTGCTGACATGTGCTGCGCCGGACGGACCACCGCACAGCGCCTGCCCATGCCCGGGATGCGTGTCTCGAGTATGCGCCTAAGCCGTTTTCTTGCCGGCAGCAACTTGTCTTCCGTGCGTCGTGTACCGGGTGTACGCGAAGCCGCCCGCAGCGATGATGCCGATGATGACAATGTTACCTATCGAGCGGACACGCAGTCAGCACCGACCGTCTAAGTGCAGCCGAGATGCGAGACGTGGGAGAAAAGAAGTACTCACCCAGGACGAACTTGCCCACTCCGCCGACCACATCAACGACGCCGGTGAAGACGTCGGAAACGAGGTTGACGACGCCAGTGAAGAAGCTGATGATGGCGTTGAGGAAGGCCTGGAGGATGTGGTAGAAGGTCGAGAAGATGGAGGCGATGAGCTCATAAAAGCTCTTGAAGAGGTCCTCGAAGGCTTTGATGAAGGACATTTTGCGAGATGCTTGGGAGAATGAATTTTATGTGATACAAATTAGGTTAGTGTGAGTGCGACAAGAAGAACGACAAGACTTGGTAGATAAGAACGGAGGTGTCAACGAGGGAATGGGAGTGTGCTTTTGTAGCTTTTGAAGCTCTGGGATAGCTCCCGTCCTAGTCAGCTACTCCAGGCCGTCCCCTTGAAAGAGGTGCACGCGGGACACTTCCCCAAAAGAAGGCCCAGGTGACGCGATATGCTTGAGACTTGCCCGACCCGAGCAGCGTTTAGAGCTGAGAGGCTGTCGATTTCCAGACTAGTCATACCGCCCGCCTGTGAGACGTGAGGTGACGTGACGCTTCATCGTGACGTCACCAGCCACATCAGAGGATTCCAGCCACCCCTCGACGACCTAAAGGTACTTGGCCCCAGGCATATTATACGATCTCATCTTGCCATTTCTCTTCGAATGACATACCAAAACGGGAGTAGGTCGTACCGCTAGGACCGCGGGAGGGCTAGCCTGTCAGTTAAGAGAGGATCTCTCCCGCTTCAGGGTATTCGCCGTTCAGGGAATCGCGTCCACTCAAGCCACCTTTTGCCCACGTACTCGTTGTCTCGGAGCTTTTGGCCCTCCAACAAGGTGCGACTGGGAGCGCAAGTCAAGGCATAGATGAGCGGCCGATGAGGAAGCTATGAGAGAATCATGAGAGATGATGGATGGAAGTCAGGTATTATCTGGCCCAATATCCGTAGACGCCACGACACAGTTGGCATCATCTCTGGGCACGAAACCTGGACCCGCCAAGCTGGCCGCATCCTGCATAGCTTAAGTATTTGATGATCGTCGAAGATATGCAATAGTCACCCCCCGCATCTGTGGATAACGTAGAACCTGACATGAGCTTGACATTTGACCCTGCATTAAATCTTAACCTTGTTTCACCAAGCATCCACAAATTGGTGTCCAGTTAACGCGTAGTGAAGCACGGGGTCACACCATGCGCGGCCGACCACGATGATATCCTGGACGACAGTGAGATCTAACGGAATCCGAGACTCGAAGCTCTCATTAAATCGGCGCAGCTCACATGAGTTTCACCCACACTTCTATCTTACACTCAAGCTCATCCACTGCTAACGAATCAAGGTCACTAGCCGACAGAGTATTGGCCTGCACTCCGCGCTCGTAACCAGTTCAAATTTCAGCGAAATTGCCCTGACCGACGAGCTTGCCTGTCACTACGCATTTACAAATCCACGGCGTGAGAATCAGAGTCCGTTCTTCTCCAATGGTACTCGTAACTTGCCGCATTTGAGTCTCTTCGGCCAAAGCTAGGAAGGAACATGGGCTTTCAGAAGGCCAGAGCCAGAGTCACAGGATACGAGTTGCTAACACCAGTCGTCTACGACCGACGTCCAACCGACCTAGACGATAAACAAATACCGTCGAACCGCTGCTCTGATGCAAACCGTGGATCTCTATCACTGAAAGGATCAAGTAGTGAACCATAGATACGAACCCTAACCCCGAGACGGCAGCTCACCGGAACGCCATCCAAATCCATCGAGCAAAAGGCTAAAGCTGCAATCTCTCTTCTGTTTGACCCCAAACTGCTTCTTTACTGATCGTGTTAGCGATGGCTACAGATACATACATATATATCACCAATACTCCACGTTCGATATGGGTTGCATCATTGTTATCGTATTGCTCGACAGAAACATTTTGGGGATACTCCAAGCTAGCATTTATGTTCTGCTGAAAATGCTATTGCCAGGTCTGCTACGCCTAATTGATCCCCGACACCCAAGATAGCATCCCAATGAGGTCTGAATATGTTCTCGCTCGGCGAGGCTTCCAACCAAAGCAAGCTCTTGAGGTGACCGACAACATCGTACCAGCTGCATAGCGGTAAAGATGCCACTAATATCTGTGCTCTTTCCACAAACCATTGATAGTGAGCCGTTCCGCCCGAAGCCACCATACCAATTGCACAAGTCCAAACATCTAGCGAACCACGAGTGCGGCATGCCGGTGAATTGTCAATTTGTTTTAGATGTCCCATTAACTGGGCGACAATTGTGTTCAGCATGAAAGCGTGCGAGTAGTACGTTGGTCCCTGGATGATGAACATGTAGAGCATGACTGCGCAACGAATGCACTCGGTTGGTAATAGCTGTGGGATGGTTGTGGGCGACGTCGATGACAGAAGCCGATGTACGACGAAACACGTAAGATCATGAAGTCGTGTTGGTGGCAGACCTATATTTTCAGCCTTGTGGAAGATGTGTCTTAGTCGTATGAAGACATTCTTGACCTCATTATTGACCTCGAAATTTGTAAGCGCGGGGATTTGCTCGTGTACAGCGGTCGACTCCAGTTGCCATTCCGAAGGAGCGGGAACGCCATCGCCGACACCAACGTCATCCTGGGTGTCAAACTGAGGATGGCCAGTGACAATCATGGATACCCTACAAGTCATGTGAACAACATACCCACGACGCCGTGCGCCATCAACTTACCAGCTAACCATCCTCGCTGTGAGCGGACTTGTCTGCCTCACCGAGTTGATGCCCCCTCTCATGGTCACGAGCTTTTTCACTCCTTCGACATGCATTTCACTTATCTTGAAATTCCCCTTGCCGAACTGAGTTTGAAAGGCTGTCAGTAAACTTTTCCATCGCCCGTGTTTGTAGTAAGGTATACGGGGGAAAGGGACTGTGTGGGCCTCGGATGGCCTTACCTCGATGGCAGCTAAAGTGATGACCGAATTCATGGTGCCGTCCTGCACGGCCAGCGACCTATTCTCGACCTTGCGTCGGAGAAGGGCCACCGAATCAGCCATTAAGATTTCCGAAGACTGGAACCCCTTTTGGGCCAGCAACTCTTCGTCTAGACATGCCGTTTGGAGAGAAACATGAAATAGTGCCGGATCGCCTAGCGCAAGCGGCCACCAAGAGACGAGGAACGGATTTGATGTCGCGTTCAGGTCTAGAGGGTAGTACTGGAATGCAATCTTGTGAAGAACTGAGGTTTATGTATCCCTTGAGCTTTTTGCGCGCAATGATGTCCACGAGAGCGTACATACAGCTATGAATGAGTCGCTGGACCTGTTTCCGGGGCAGTCTCGTCTGGGGATAAGAGTCGAACGGGTCGACGGACCCGAACGTGTAGCTGGTCAGAGTGCCGCCGGCTCCACCGAGCGGCGCGCCGTCCCCCCGTCCGGCAGGTGCCGGTTGCGCCGTCAGGGGTTGGTTGACATAGACGCAGAGGACTTTGCGCTTGACGCAGCGAGAGCAGCGCGGCGTGCGCAGGTCGCAGCTGTGTTTCGATTTCGCGCACGCAGCGCATGACCGGCGCAGAGTCTGGCGCATCTTGACGAAAAGGACGTTTGACTGGAGCTCTTCGACACGCGATATGTCGCCCCTGGAAAATGTAAAAAGAAGGAGGAAAGAGTTGTCTTGTTGGTGGAGTCTGGAGATGGTCTGAGGAGCAAGGGGGAACCGGGCTGGAAATCCGGATCACATCCAGCGGCGGCCTGGCCGAAATAGGACTAGTCGCCGCCGTTGCGATCATCTCAAGCGTCCGTCTCCAGTTTTTCCCAGGGATGGCGAGATGACTCCTTACCAGAACAGGACTAGACTCCGCAAAGTCGTGCAGATACCAAGGTCCCGCAGGGCTGGTGTTATCGCATGTTTCCTAGACGAACGAACCATCCGGTGGTTTGAAGAATGCGCGGACAGGCACTGAGGCTGATGTAAGTTATAGTTGTACAAGAGAAAGGAGTTACCAGCGTCGGACCGCTGCGGGAAGGGTTGGGATGGAATTGTTATTTAAGAATAAGATGGCAGCCAGGCATCGAATCGTCAGTGATTGAGAAGTCTTCTTTGCCGTGGAATTTCATCACCAAGTGCTGTTCAGAATGGCCTCAAAGGTTTTCGACACACCTGGCGCTCAGCCTGTGCTGCCACAAACATTCTCTAATGAGACATCTCAACCGCTGGGAACTCTTCCAGGCTTTTTCGAGAGCTGGTCTACGTGGCAATATGCCGTGACTCTACTGCTTGGCGTTGTTGTTTATGACCAAGGTGAACAAAGGGTTCAAAACTATGGGATTTCGATCGAACTGACGCATTTGCTAGTTATGTATCTGAAGCGAAAAGGCCCCATCGCCGGACCTGCATTCAAGATCCCGCTCATGGGCCCCTTCATTCAAGCGCTGCACCCAAAGTTCGAAGGGTATCTTGCTCAGTGGGCAAGCGGACCATTAAGCTGTGTTTCCGTGTTCCATAAGTGAGTGGCCTTTTTTTTTTTCATCGCGTTCACAGCCATGGATTTGGGTTGTTCCTTTGTCTAACACTCCGTACTACAGATTCGTCGTTCTCGTTTCGGATCGAGACCTTGCACACAAGGTGTTCAAGTCCCCCGCCTATGCCGAGCCTTGCATCGTCCCCGTTGCCAAAGATATTCTGGGTCACAAATCGTGGGTGTTCCTCCAGGGCAGAGAGCACGCCGAGTACCGAAGGGGTTTGATGCCTTTGTTCACCAACAAAGCCATGTCCACATACCTGCCGGTCCATGAAAAGGTATTGGGCGACTACTTTGACAAGTTCGTCGCCGCAAGCAAGGAGAACCAGGGACGGCCGATGGCGTTCATGGCCTTGTTCCGCGAGATCAACTGCGCGCTTTCTTGCCGCACCTTCTTCGGTGACTACATCTCCCAGGACGCGGTGAAGAAGATTGCCGACGACTTTTACCTCGTCACGGCGGCCCTTGAGCTGGTCAACGTCCCCCTGTCGATGTACATCCCCTTCACCAAAGTATGGCTGGGTAAGCGCGTTGCCGATTCAGTCCACGCCGAGTTTGCAAAGTCAGCGGCCGCATGCAAATCAAACATGGCCAAGGGCGCCATACCTACCTGCATTGTGGATCATTGGGTGCTGCACATGATGGAGTCCGAGAATTATCGAGAGAAGGTCGCCAAAGGGGAGACGAACGCTGTGAGGCCGACAAACACGATCCGCGAGTTCACCAACGAAGAAATATCAGAGACACTGTTCACCTTCCTTTTCGCATCGCAGGACGCGTCCAGCAGCGCCACGACTTGGCTGTTCCAGGTCCTCGCCCAACGGCCCGACGTTGTCGAACGCCTGCGGGAGGAGAACCTCGCGGCCCGCGGCGGGGACAGGAACAAGCCGTTCGATCTCCCCATGCTGGAGTCTCTGACTTACACCAACGCCGTCATCAAGGAGCTCCTCCGCCTCCGGCCCCCAGTCATCTTCGTGCCGTACCTCGCGACCAAGAGCTTTCCAGTTACGCCGAACTACACCGTCCCCAAAGGCTCCATGATTGTGCCGTCCTGCTACCCAGCCCTGCACGACCCACAGGTCTACCCAAACCCCGAGTTCTTTGACCCCGACCGTTGGATCTCCGGAGACGCCGAGTCCAAGACGAAGAACTGGCTTGTCTTTGGTGCGGGGCCCCATGACTGCCTAGCGAGGAGATACGTGCCACTCACAATGGCGGCCATGGTTGGCAAAGCGGTTCTGGAGCTTGATTGGAAACATCACGCCACAGAAAGGTCCGAGGAGATTCGCGTCTTTGCCACGTTGTTTCCTATGGTAAGTCCGCA
The DNA here is from genome assembly GCA_001937105.1 of Colletotrichum chlorophyti. Classification (NCBI taxonomy): domain Eukaryota; kingdom Fungi; phylum Ascomycota; class Sordariomycetes; order Glomerellales; family Glomerellaceae; genus Colletotrichum; species Colletotrichum chlorophyti. The sequence continues at coordinate 928,751 of MPGH01000088.1, forward strand.
GTGCGCCCCGCTGCTGTTGTGTTTGCCAATGAAGTTCTGCTAACCAGCAATGCAGGATGAGTGCCAGTTGGTATTCACCAAGCGCTTGTAGGGAATCTCATTAGTTAGCCACAAAAATGGAGTCAGGTGTTTGCGTTGACTGGACACTTGGGCCGAGCTCGAACTATTGTTTTATAAACATGATAATTCATCAATATTCCTGGGTTTTTGATACCTTAAGTACGGATAGCGTACTGTAGCCAGCAGCTTTTGGGCGGGTTACTTTCAACAGAAAGCCGCCGACTCCTTGATCCATGGCCGTGGCCAGCACAGCGCGAACCACTTATGAGATGATGCACCGCCTTCCATCCGATTCGTCACGTGCCTAGGTCGCCATTTTGACCCCTGACATAGAAAATATAACCCATATCCTCGAGCATCTCTTCCAAGACCGTCTCCTCTTCAACAGTGGACTCGAAGATCGCATCGGAGTACGTGGGCGGTGGGGTATCAGGGGTTATTTCGGTCGGAGAACTAACCTCAGTGGAGGCCGTAGTTCTTCCTCGCCAAATCGCCATCCGCCGGACGCGACGCAGACGACTCACAGATCTTGGAGTTGAGGGGGGTGAGCGCCCGGTGCCGGAGATTTGTGGAGTCGCATCTTGGTAGCCAGAGACTGTGCTTCCAGACTCAGCCTCGAGGAATTGGGGCGAAGGTACTGGTACCGGGGACAAGGAAATATCGACTGGAGAACGAGCCGTAGATCGTCTCCTCGAATCCGATATCGTAGTGCCAAGAATATGATTCTCTGCCTGGATTCCAAACCAATCAGCGGCCAGCGGTGACGACACCGATGATGTTATATTGGTTAGCGGAGATCGAGCAGTGACGATAATATCGCCATTTGCGCCCGCCTCCACTGTGACCGAACCTTTGGATATGATCATCTCAACTGCTCGAAACTTGATAGTGACATTCGGAGCTGTGGGCGTTTGGGATGCGGAAGATCCACGCGTGCGATCCTGTCTTGAGTTCGGTTGCGTGTTGTTGACTGTGATGGTTAGCGACAGAGCTGCTGGCCGGCGAAGACGGTTTCGGTAAGAATTCGTGGGACTTGAATCCGATTCAGTTCCTACTCGCGGCGAGCTGCTTGGTTGGTGCGACATGTCGAGATGTTACTCAGCTTCTGTAAGTGCTGAAACTTACGATCACAATAGATATAGACAGGGACCAAGAGCTATGTTTGAAAAGGTTAAGGGCATTCGCATCAAATACGTCACTGAGTGGATCTCGGAGATACTTATGCAAAATATCTGCGAAAAGGACTCAACGTTGATTGTTGCTGAGACTGAAAGAGCAATGCATTTCACGCAATCAATTCCAGAACAACATTCGAAGCTTCGAACTGCGTGGTGAAGAGACAGGAGCCAACTAAGATAACTATGGTACATTAAGAAGCGATGACGCATTGTACCAACACAATGAAGTTGGAATTCAACAAAAGAAGTCGTCATTGATGTATAGTGTTATAAGACCTCTTTGATCATGCAGGTGTTGTTGATCCATAACGGGCAGTTCTACCTTGTTCTGAGTTTTGGCAAACGAGGTTGGCGTCTACCAAACCAAAGTACATCGAAGGCTCTGCAGACCAATGGCGTCTTATGCGAGTGAAGCGCGTATTGGCGGCTTACACCGAATCCAAACGCTTGGGAATTGATACGTCGAGTACACCCGGACGTCTGTGTCCCAGCCCTGTAGGTTATTTGAAGGCGAAAACTCGATGTCGAGAGCCCACGCAAGCTTGGCAATAATCAGACGCATTTGCAGGTACGCGATACCTGACCCAGGACAACGGCGCGGCCCGATGGAGAAAGGTGAGATTGAATGCTTGTCATCACCACTGAATCGTGCGTCGTACCACATGTGGTTTGCATCCAAATGCCGCTCTGGATGGAATTCGCGTGGCAAGAAGAAACTTTCGGGAGAATGAGCTGTAGCGAAATTACAAGTTTGCACCGTAACCTATTCAAACTAGTGTTAGCACGAGCGGCGTTGTTATGCGTTCAAGCCGACCTACACCAGCAGGAACAAAATAACCATCTACGTGTGCTCCCGGGCTGAACCTGGGTAGCCCAGAAGGGGCCGGCGTCATGAGACGCAAGTCCTCATCGATGACAGCGTTGAGATACGGACAGGATGACTGGAGAGCCTCGGCGGTAATATCTGTGTACGCGCTGAAAGCGTTCCGGACTTCCTGTTTCAGTCGCTCCATCTTCTCCGGAGAAGCGCACAAGAAAATGACCGCAGAGGTGATCGCGTTAGTGACCGGGCCCAAAGCTCCCACCATGAGGGAGTTAGCTTGAGCCACAATCCAGTCGTCGGTGCGAAGTTCGCTTTCATCTTTTAAAGGTGTCGCTGTGTAAGGTGTAACTGGTTGCAGAAGATCAGGATGCCGGAGGGACGACAAGTTATCCCGTCGAGCAAGTCTGGCACGTACTTGTTCTTGCGTGATTTTGCCAACAGCAAGGATACCAGAGGTGAGGATCCACGGAACCAGACACATGAAGAGAGGGAATTTGATGACCGGGAAGCGCTTGAATGCGACGAGCATTGCTGCCAAATAAGCCAGCTTCCGTGATGCGATCACATCTGGTGATGGTTTACCTGCATGTAGGCCCAACGACATCAGCTCGGTGACCTTGTGGATTCCTACTGGATTCAAATGATCAAACTTTACCTGTCTTGACGAGAGTCGCTTCTCGACCGTACACGATCTCACCAGAAATGTCTTGTACGAGGTACTGGACCCACTATCATCGTTAACGGCGTGCCGTGTGGTATGAAAAGCCCATCAGATCCTGATCTAAATACCTCGGTGATGTCGACTTCGACTCGCTGTTGTAATTGGAAGACAAACTCGTCGATGACCCAGTTGATGACGTCCTGACAACTCCGTAATGCACGGGGGCTGAACGCCGGTTGCAGAGCACGTGCACCTTGCGCATGCTTCTCGGGGTTGCGCTCCGTGGCGACAGCTAGGTCGATGAAGCCCGTGAACTCGGAAAAGTCTTGCACATCTGTCTTTGTGAAGGTCTCTCGTCTTTTCTGGGTGCTCCCGTATATGTCTCGATATGCCTGAGGGCTGCGAAACGCAAGCTCGTTTGGAGCTATTCTAACGACATCGCCTATGGATGGTAGGTGAGCAACTATCTTTTACACTATGAGGAACACGTTTTCCCAGGCCTGACACATACCTTAAACATGGAATTGACGTTCAATTGCCCACGGGTATCTACCAGACAACCTGCGAAAGGTAAATATCAACCCTCCGTTGCTTCCTTGAGACTTTGCATTCTTGGCTTATTTCTATGGCCTTGGCATAGAAGAGCAATCGAACGACAAGCAATCGAACGACCATAACTTGGAAACTTACCAGTAGTAGGTGTACCATATATTAGACACTGCCGCTAGTTTTGGGCCGGGATACTTGGCTAAGGGGTGCAACCAGAGGAGGTACAAACCCCTAATGACACTATATATCACAAGCCCCGCGGCGATAATTGACACTGATGATAACAGCATAGCTTGTTTACTGAAGAGTAATGATGTAAAGTGATGATGTAAAATGCCGGGTACTCTCGAATGAAATTCTGGGAAAATACAAAGAGAAAATGGGCAGGCTCAAGACAACTTTCTTTTAGCCAACAAGCCGGAAGGGTTAATCTTATGTTGCCGAACAGGTTCTCAGAGACTATTGTCCTAGGTGCTGGAAGGAGCATGACAGATTACCCTGTGATAAGATTAAACATTTGACTCGGTAGTACGTTGTGTAGTGCTGAGAAGCACGAAGTCTATTACGCTCTTTCCAGAGGAAGCACATGCTTCAGACTGATGGATAGAGTTCACGGCGATGTGAAGTTTGCGGGTTTATCCATTACTTGCCGACTCTTGTACACTTTTAGCTCCCGTCAGCATAAAAACCGTCGACGGAAAAGGAACAATGTCAATGCTAATAATAGTGACTGAAGCTTTTGGAACTCGTATTTTCGCTCTTCTGGGACGAGGTCGACGCCCGTCGGGATATCCCACCTGTATGCAGAAGCCTACGGCCAGCCACGAGGGTTGGGTATAACCTTGGGCCTCGAGTCAAATCAGTCCAAAGTAGAAATTCTCGCCGAATCACATATTTTTTCCCTCAGGCCTATGCAGATAAGCTCCGATCATAGAGGCGCTATTCCTTTGCCGTTCACGAACACACCGTCTCTCACATGCTGTCCGTCGATTCTAACACCAAGCAGGCTTTTTCAAGGTGTCTTAGCCGCTCTTTGAGTCATACCTCCCATTTACTGGAGAAAAGTCGAAAAGGATACTCTAGCATGATGTTTGCATATGCGAACTTCAGGACAGGATTAATTCTTCATTACAGAGTAGCTGTGGAACCAGTGAAATCAGACCGTCCAAAATGCATGGATTCAACACCCCAAGGCTCCACGAGTGTATTCACGGATGTGGGGAGAAACGAGGCCTAGCAAACTTGTTCCACAACAGATTATGGGGCACTCAGCAAATCGTCTGGTCGGTTAGCTCAGTTGGTTAGAGCGTGGTACTAATATATCATCAGATATGTCTGGTAATGCCAAGNGCCGGGAGTTCAAGCCTCCCACTGATCATNGATTTTTGATTCGTTTCCCAAAAGTGCCTTCTTGGTAGATCAAATGTTTTGAGGTTTTATCATTGTGCACTCACTGTTCATTCCCGGCAGGTATCAATTAGTCGCTTGAAGGACTGCACACGTATCATCAGCAATGAGTGACTTAGCAAGACAGTTCTCTCGCGAAGCAGCATGGGCCAGATCGACTGGTTTGGAAACTCTCCTCGATCTCTCTCTCGAACCCCCCTTCCCTCAAATCCTCAAAGGCTCTCTCTGTTCGATGGTAGTTAGGGGCTGTCGTTTTCTTCCCCGTACCCCCAAGGACAATACGCAATCAATCACTAACCCAAGTTGGGCGCCCGGCAGTCAAGACTCGGCCGATGGACGATGCAATGTAACGCCAACGGGAGGGCGAAGGGGTAATTCAGGCTAAATGAGCAAAAGGCTGTGCCGCATCTACGGCGCTGCGACAAATGCTGGACTTAATCGCCCCCGGCGCGTGAATTCAGCCACGATCCCTGAGAAATCAACCAATTTGTCATGAGGCGTAAGCGACGGGTTGAAAGAAGCACTCGATGAGACAGCAGACAACACTTTCATTCCTTCGAGAACACATGCGCAATTCTGTTAATGATTTCGACCCAAACCTTCCGCACGCATCTTAAACTATCTGGTATGTAACCCGTTTGTAGTATGATCCTCATCTTACACTCCTTCAGGCTCTTCCCCTCGCGCTAGCCCAGGCACAGAAATCTCGGAAGCTCCTCCGCACGCCAAGGTTATCAGCTAGGCATGGCCGTGCAGAACACGGCACCGCTGCTGCTGCTCCGTCTTACCTCACGCGGCAATTGCCACCGAGATGCGGCGACCCTGTCCGATCCGGCCCATACAGAGTCGGTTCTGGCCAGGTGGTGTCGAAGCCGGTTAAAAGGATGAAAGTGTCAAGTGGAGACGGTGGCTGGCAGAAATGAAGCTGTCACGATAATCATCCAATCTCAAATAGAGAGTCTCCCAAAAAGGGGGCCGAGACCACGGGTCGGCGGCGAAACCCACGTGGCGAGGAGAGAGAATTGAGGCCATGTGACGGGTTTGGATGAATCTGGAGAAACACGGGGTAAGAAGACGACCCGGCGATGTGACCCTTCTCAAAAATGCTTGGACGATACTACTGTTCAGGGCATCTGGGACTATAAGTTTGGCAGACGTCCGCGTTATGCTCGACGTCACCATTCCTGAGAGGAGTCCTGGTTCAATAGACGCCCGTGTTTACCGCCTCTATCTGGTTACTTGCATATCGCCCGTCAACAATCATGTACGCCAAGGCCCTTCTCGCAGCAATTCTGGGCTCTGGCCTCGCCTCAGCCCAGCTGAACACGCTTGCCCTCCGTGCCGGTCTCAAATATTTCGGCACGGCTGTCGGCGAGGGCCAAATCAATGACGCCACGTATATGGCACTCGTCAACAACAAGAACGAGTTTGGCCAGCTTGTGCCGGAGAACGGGCAGAAATGGGACAGTTTGGAGCCGAGCCGGAACACGTTCACCTACACCCGGGGAGACATCGTGAGTCGTGCCACGCGACAGAGAGCTGGACTTGGTTGAAGCTGACAATGGTGCGCGTTCAGGTCCCGAACATTGCCAAAGCCAACGGCCAGATCTTGAGATGCCACGCTCTGACATGGTATGACTGACGCCGCGTGTCGTTTGCACCCCAGCTAACGTGAGCCCCAGGCACTCTCAACTTCCCAGCTGGGTCTCCAACGGCCAGTGGACTGCCGCAACCCTGACCTCCGTCATCGAAACGCACATTGCCAACGTCTTGAAGCACTACCTCGGCCAGTGCTACGCCTGGGACGTGGTCAACGAGCCCGCTGCGGACGATGGCGCCTGGCGTGCGAGCCTCTTTTACAACATCCTCGGCACGGACTACCTTCCCATCTCTTTCAAGGCTGCCAGGGCTGCTGACCCAGACACCAAGCTGTGAGGATTCTTCTTTTCTCCGCGGGACATGCTCCGCAAGAACGACTTGCTGACCAGAAAACAGTTACCTCAACGAGTACAACTTGGAGTACAATGGTGCCAAGACCAACCGCCTTCTGGAAGCCGTCAACGTCATCCAGAAGGCTGGTGCTCCCATCGACGGCGTCGGTTTCCAAGGCCACTTGATTGTCGGCTCCACCCCCGGCCGCAGCGCCCTCGCGACCACCCTTCGCCGTTTCACCGCCCTCGGCGTCGAAGTCGCCTACACCGAGCTCGACATCCGCCATTCTAGCCTCCCGGCCTCCGCCGATGCCCTCGTGCGCCAGGCCAACGACTATGCCAACGTTGTCGGTTCCTGCTTAGACGTTGACGGCTGCGTCGGTGTCACCATCTGGGGTTTCACTGACAAGTACAGCTGGATCCCCCAGACCTTCAGCGGGGCCGGCGACGCCCTCCTCTGGGATGCCAACTTCAACAAGAAGCCTGCCTACACCTCCGTGTCGTCCGTCCTCGCTGCCGCTGCCACCGGCACCGTGCCGCCGCCGTCCTCGACCTCTCGCGCGACGACCCTCGTTACGCTTACGGTTACGTCGACGACTTCTGCTCCTCCTGCCACGAGCACGACGCCTAGCGGCACGGGACAGCCTCGATGGGGTCAATGCGGTGGTCAGAACTGGACCGGTTCTACCACTTGCCAATCTCCGTGGGTCTGCACCTTCGTCAACCAGTGGTACTCTCAATGTCTTTGATCATCCGTGAGACAGGTCACTCGCCGGACCCGCGATGATGGGAACCGACAGACTGGGACTGAAAGGAGACATTCTCCGCTGTTTGTAGATACTTCTTCTTCGTGTCCATAGCTTAAATTTATCGTCGGTCAATTGGAGACAGACGGCCCTGTGTCTGCGACACTGATAGAGCGCCAAAACACTCAAACGAATTGTACTGTCTTTCGAGGACGCAGCCGATAGTGACATGTGCGAACCGACACACCATGTGTCCTAGTGCCGTCGTTGTGCCTCTAACCGAGAACGAATGAAATGGTGTGCGGTCGGGAGGAGGGGGTCCCCGGACATCAGTCGGGCGGAGTTTGTAAGCGCTCTGTAGCTGCCCGCCCGGGCTGGGACTTGATGACTGTCGAGTTCCACCAAAAGTCCACACGATGTGTCCCCCTCATCTCATATACAGGAAGGGCGGGGACGGGGATTCGCCCGAAAGGTGGCAAAGCATTTTACACTACTCCTCTCAGCTACCGATTGACTTTCCGCATATGCCGCAGAGGGTAGTTATGACTCGGTTGTGACACTGGAGTTTGGAGAACTTAAAATCCGGACGCACCAAGCCAGTTGCGGATTGGACATGGATGAGGGCTGCTCGGCACTGGATGTTGCCTTGTAGATTGTTGTACGTAGTAGCGTGTGCCTGCAGGTAAACACCGATTCGGGTTCCTTTTCATCGCTTATCGCCGATGTGTAGGGAGACTAGTCATTATGACCGAAATGCGACAAAGGGAACGACAGGGGAGCGCCATCAAGTCGGCAGATCGCTCGCCAGTCAGCACCTTACATTCGTGCATGCTGACGATTAGGGGTTCTTCCAATGCCCAACCACTGGCACTGATCGGACGACATCGAGAAAATCACACGACGCGATCGAGGAAGGAATGGAAGCTAGAAGAAACTCGGATAACTAAGCTGTCTAGTCCCTTCGAATTCTCCGTAGGTACTGTCAGCAGGCTGCAGCAAAGGCCCCTTAAACCCGTCAGGTCCGTCGCCGTGCCGTCCATCCGTGATAGTTCGACCCGCAACGATGGCTCTCTGTGGTTTCCATGGCATCTACAACCTTATCTGACTCGTGTGCGCGCATGCTAGTGACTTGCTCTCTGGGGATTTGTGAGAGGGACCAGGCGGTGCCGCAAGTCTGCGGCAGAGACCTTCGCAGAATAGAATCGGGGAGATTGGGGCACCGCGTGCTCCAATCACAGCTGCCTCCGTCCTCTCATGAACCCTGTGTAGTGGTGCCGAGCATCGAAGCTAATCTTGCTCCAGACCAGGGGACAGCTTGTTGACATGTCTTGTACGCGGGCAAAGAGTCCACCACGCTGCAGCGTTAACGGCGGCGCTGCCCTGTGTCTGTAGCTCTTCCATGGGCGGCGCCACGGGCGAACCGTACCTTAATGCCGTGCGACTAGCGTCAAAGCTCAAGCTACGGTCTGGAATAGTGACGTCTTAACCCAACCTAGACTGCTCCTAAACTCCGGCCCAGGTTGACTTTTGACCGCGCCCACATCGATTTTTTTGGGGTCTCCCAAATCCCGGAAATTGAAGTCCGTGGATGCCGTCATCGATAGGCGGACTTGACAAGTGTGTGCGTATGATGAACTCTTTTCCGTGCGTAGAATACAGTATATATATCTGTCAACCCCGACAATCGTTTAACAAGCGCTCATTTGAACATCTAGTCTCCAACTTTCGACATACACACCAACTCACGCAGATAATCAGGATCCGTCCCAACACTCTCCCACACCTGGACCCTCGAGCGAGAGCACAGACCAAAACACCGCAACAATGACCGACTACAAGTTTGAAGGATGGCTGGGTCACAGCCCCGATGCTGTGAACGGAAAGATGGAATGGGGCTCCTTCGAGCCTAAGAAGTGGACGGAGGATGATGTCGATATCGAGGTCTCCCACTGCGGTATCTGCGGCTCGGATCTTCACATGCTTCGCTCTGGGTGGGCTGAAACCCCTTATCGTGAGTTTTGATTACCCCGCTATCTTGCAAACACTTTCCCCCCTCATGTCCTAACACGGCATTTCACAGCTTGTTGTGTCGGCCACGAGATCGTCGGCAAGGCCGTCCGCGTTGGCAAGAACGTCAAAAACATCTCCGTCGGCGATCGCGTCGGCGTCGGCGCCCAGGCCCGCAGCTGTCTCCAGTCCGACTGCCCCGAATGCTCCGTCGGCCTCGAGAACTACTGCGGCCGCAGTAACGTTAGCACCTACGGCTCCATTTACCCCAACGGCGAGGGCAAATCCTATGGCGGATATGCCGACTATAACAGAACCGACAGCCGATTCGTGATTAAGATCCCTGACGGCCTACCCTCGGAATACGCCGCGCCCATGCTGTGCGGTGGCATCACCGTCTACTCGCCTCTCAAGCATAACGGTTGCGGACCGGGTAAGACGATCGGAGTTGTCGGCGTGGGCGGCCTCGGCCACTTCGCCGTTTTGTTCGCCAAGGCTCTCGGCGCCGACAAGGTCATCGGCATCTCGAGGAAGGCGTCCAAGAGGGATGAGGTCCTAAAGCTTGGTGCCGATGAGTACATTGCGACGGACGATGACGAGGACTGGGCCAAGAAGAACGCCCGCTCCATCGACCTCATCATTTCCACCGTTTCCAGCGACAAGATGCCACTGCAGCAGTACTTGAGACTGCTCAAGGTCTACGGCACCCTTATTCAAGTCGGGTAAGTTCTAAGCGATGCTTTCTCTACGCATGTGGAACAGTTGGACTGACCGTTACTGAAGTGCCCCGGATGGCGGAAACCTTCCTCCCATCAACGCATTTTCTCTCCTTATGAACGGCATCAAGATCGGAGGTAGTGGCATTGGCTCTCCCCACGAGATTCGGGAAATGCTTGATCTTGCCGTTGAGAAGAACATCAAGCCTTGGGTGCAGAAGCGCCCGATGAAGGACGCCAACAAGGCCATTGTCGACATGGAGGACGGCAAGGCCCGCTACAGATACGTCTTGGTCAACGAGAAGCATGCCAAGTTGTAAATTAGGGTTGTTGACTTGGTATTGGGGTTAGGGAACTGGAAACTGAACGACGAAACGACGAGACGTAAGACGAGATGTAAGGCGAGAAACGTGGAGGTCATAGACAAAACGAAAAAAGTTACAGATTACGATTGTCTCGAAACCTTATTTCCATGCCTCTGCGGTAGGATGAATATGTTGTACTTGCAAGGACTTGAAGCAGATGCAAGTCGCTTTGATCCTCTTGACCTTTCCGTGACTGAAGCGTGAGAATGCATGCTGCATCGCAAATATAAGACAGATTGTGCGGGCTATGTTAGCCAAAAGACAGCCGGCTTACTCGTCCTTGTATTATAGCAAAAGCAGATACGCCATTACGTTTCCAAAATACATGTAGATAGAAGAGGATGCCGTTCTCGGTTTCTGACTCTGAGCTTGTCTCTATGGTCCTTCCAAATCAAGTCTTAGAGCAGGTTATTGCAGACATCTCAACGCGAATAGCGATTTTAGTTGAGAGTAAAAGAAAGGACTAAATCTTGACCCAGTTTCATTCCGGAGATGGAAGAATCGCGTAACTGAGTGGGTTCTACAGATCGAGAACAGAAGGCATAGTTATCAATATCTCGACAGTACAAGCCCCATGCCAGAGGCTCCAGCCTCAGCGTTGAAAAAGAACGAACAGTTTCTGAAGAGGGCCATGAAGCGATGGTCATCTCAGAGAACAGACTCCGAAAGTCTCGCGCCTGGGTACTCGGCTTTGATACCATCCTCAAAGTTCTTTCCGCCGACGGTCAAGTCTTTGAACGCTGGGCATGCGAGATTCAGAATGGCCGCCCCTAGAGCGTCGGTGAGCATGTTGAGCGGCTTGGCAATGATCGAGAAGACTGTTGACAGAGAGTTTGGCGCAGCTGTCTTGACAACCTCGAACACGAAACACATGAGATTGTTGCCTTCCAAAATGCTCGTGGTGCTCAATACGCCACCAGTCAGATCAGAAAGATCCACTCCTGCGTAGTTGTTGACCTTGCCCATGTTACCTCCAATGCTGAAGTTTCGTCAGCGTCAGTGTGCCATTGCCACGTTCGACGGTAGCAAAAGTTAGGACAACAAACCTCCCAAGCTCGGGGTATTTGGCAACCAGCGCAACTATATCGAGATTGAGCTGCACCAAGCCATAGTCAACTGGAGTTCGATACCAGTTGTTAGGAATTCTTTCCCAGCCCGGATTATACGTGAAGCTACCTTCTTCTCCCTGGACGGCGAAGAAGGATTTCAGTGTCTCCCTGTCTAACGAAAATCAGTACATGATGTCTCAACCAAGGTCGGACAACGTACTGAGAAGACCAGCCGGATTCTCGGCGGAGTAGTTTGCGAACATGCGGCATGCAAAGAAGTAGCCTGCGTTTCTGGCTACCATGCCAGTGAAGGGGCCGTAGTAAAAGTTTGGGTTGGTTGCGACAGTCTCATGAAATCGGATGGCAGCTCTATCAGCGAAGAGGCCAAAGTCGTAGTTACCGTCGCCAGAGGACATGGCGTAGAGTGATTCGAATTGATCCATTACCATCGTGGAGGCGTCTCCTGTGACGTACAAATCGCCCCTGGTGTTGGACGAGTCGCCCTCAATGATGTTGTGCGAGCCATTGAGGCCTCGAGGGGTGCCCAGGAGCCCGATCAGATTGCCCAGGAGGTTCTGAGACCCCGCCGTGGTGTATCCAATAGAGAAGCCCGGGTTGAGGGAGAGGGGATTTCCTACGAACACCGTACCCATCACTGATAGGATCGATCCAAGATCCAAGCCCATCCCAAAAACCTGGTTGATGGCTGTGGAAACCTCGACCAAGCTCGTTACACCGTTGCGATTGATGTATCCATGGTTGGCGAGGGCGTTGAGTCCGGGACAAGGTCCGCGTTGGGCGCCGTTCTCGAAGTCCGGGGCGATGAACTCGTGAGCGCCGGTGACATCGATGGGCTTTGTCATTGGGTCGAACAGCACCCTCTTCTCATGTGCCTCGCGGACAGCGCCTGACAGGCGCGCAGTGAGCCTCGAAGCGACGGCGTCAGCGACAGGATCCTTGAGAAAGGCGGGAAAGCCATACACGCCGCTGCCAAAGCAGGGCACTATGGAGAATAATAAAAGCCACTTCATGATGTACTGGCTGACAAAGGAGTGTGCGAAGCGAATCTGGTCATGCTCCAACGAACGGCGATGTGCGGACTGGTCTTGTCTCACGGCGTCGCGAAAACTGCGAATCAATTCATTGCAAATAGTCTCGAATCTTCAGATCCGTATGTTTTCTTCTGCCGGATAGGGGTGATTGCTGACGCTGAGGCCTGCATGCCCAAACATTAAGATCAACTCGACTTGAGCTTGCCACGATACCCGAATTGTGCAAGCACAAGAAACGACATGGGGTCAGGGGCAGGGCTGGGTATTTCTTGGCCTCCGGAATTGACCTGGGCCACCCACAGCTGCCTTCTCCAAGTGTCGAGTCAGGCAAAGATTGTCGACAGATACTGGAGTTTTTTCTGGAATTATGGCTTTCCCGATTAGAACTTTTAGCCTAACTCACTTGAGGCACGAGTGAAATGATCAGGACGGAGAACCTTCCTCAGGAGGCACCCAGCCCGCCCTGCCCCGGTTCGCTGAATATCGACGTTGGCACATGATGCAACGCTGGGGAAAGTAGTTCATTGCCCCTTGGGTGCTATTCGAAGCATCAACCGCAGACAGGTGACGATCCGCAAGCCAAAGTCCCCGAAGACCCGGTTTTCGAAGTTTAGAGACTTCAAAGTTCGACGGCATCACCGGAAACGATAGAAAAGTCCATTTGGCCATACGACGAGCCGTTGACAATCACACAGCAGCCCACTGATCAACCCGGCGTAAACTGACCGCCAGCCTTGCAGAGTAGCAGTGAACGTCGACCGTTTCTCTGTCGGCGGTTCTCGAAGCTTGTCGCTTGAAAAACTCACCGCCATGACCCCTGTCTGGCGGAGAAGTACCGACTCCATGGTTCAAATCCTCAGTTGCGGGCCGCGTCTTGCAGGCCGTACATGGGCTTGCGCAGCATGCAAGATCCATGTACCGTGTGGCTCGTTTTTTTCGTGTTCATATTCTCGTTCGGTGCCATGAGTCGTCGATCGCTTCACAAAGCAAGGGCAAAATTGCATTTGGGGCCAGTCTTGACGTTCGACTAAGTTGGGGGTTTCTAGCATCGCCTCTTTCTCATTTGCACACACCATCCGTGAGGGCTCCTGTGGATATGCCATTGCAATGGCTCCAGTAAGGCTGGCACGTGGGTCAGCAAGTGACAGGGTGATGAAACACATCAGTCCGCTCTATCATAACTCACGATGATCCCCCACCCGGCAGAGCATCCCTGGAAGGTCACGATGATTGCTTATTTGGGACTATTTGCTGATGGGGTTTCCGGCTATCCAGGAGAAGACAGTTAGCAATCTCACCGTATTGCCTATTTCGCCATTCAAAGTTTATCACGACTCTCAAACAGGTTGCATCCTGTGCACATGGGTACATGCAACAGGCGAGAAAGGAAACTTGATGAATTTCGACTTGGCACTGCCGTGAAAAGGGGAGACTTATCTCACCAAACTCTCACAGGAACATCGACTTCAGTGCAGAAGGAGTGTCGAACGCAGCATAATGCACGGTTTGATCTGATAATGTATGTACGTAGTATGCAGTAGGAGCTAATGCTCATCAACGTCATTGGATGAACCCTGTTGCTGGGCCCATCTCCGACAACATGGGAACCCTCACTCACGTTCCCGGTACGTCTACAGATGAATCAAATTGTGAGAAGTACACACAAAATCAACAAATTGAATAGAAGCGGTCTTCTACAGTCTCATGCTTCTTCGTTCTCTCCTCCGTTTTTCATTTTTCCAGCCGCCGCATTTCTTTTCGTCTGGGAAGAATGAAGCTCCTTACATTCGCTGTGCTGATCTTGGCTGGGTTCCAACCGGCAGGCGTCTGGGGAGCGACAAGCACCTCTATCTCCTCTGCCGCGGCCACAACGGCATCAGCCCCGGAGACCGCTCCACTGTGCGGCGTAAGTTCCCTTTCCTGGAATGATGACATGCTCGGACACTGACGCTATCTCAGTTGCAATGTATTCAACAGGAAACGTTGAAATCGGAATGTTCACTGACCAACGCGACTTGCATCTGCACCAACGTCGAGTTAAATGAGAAGATTTCGCTCTGTGTGCATTACAATTGCACGGTGAGAGAGTCATTACGTACGTAATTTAGCTTCCTGCCTCCCGGCACCCAGTTCTTGCTGACAATGATACACAAGAGGTTCAAAGATACTCAAAACATACCTGCGGCGCACCCTCAAGAGATCGAACAGCCCTGGTATGGATCGTTGGCATTGTGTTCTTGGCCCTCGGGCTGCTGGCGTTCGTCTTGAGGGTGATGGCCAGGCTGTGCTTAGGTGGTCAAACCTGGGGAGCTGATGACTGGGTTATGCTTGTCGCAGTGGTAGGTTGTTACGTGTGGCATGTGAATGTGGCTTCATGCTCACACTCATCGGCAGTGCATGATGATACCTCTGAACGCACTCTCTGTTCCCAGTAAGCACCACCTCCGAGTTTCTACTATAACTAAGTGACTGGCGAGAGGCTGACCATTGCCTCAGTCTCCAAGATTGCGTTGGGCAAAGACATATGGAATGTTCACCCTGACGACATCACAGAGTTTCTTCATGTAAGTCACCTACGAAACATGATGTCTACAGGAAAGCACACTGACGCTCTCAGCTGTTCTTCTGGGATGAACTCCTATATCTGGGAGCTCTACCTGTGACAAAGATTTCGATCCTGCTGTTTTACCTCAAGATCTTCCCTCGCAAGCAGATTAGGGTCGCTTGTTGGGTCCTCATTGGGCTCAACGTTGCCTATTTCATCACATTCGAGCTAATTTCAATCTTTCAATGTCGCCCAATCGAAGGCGCTTGGAGAGGGTGGGATAAGGAGTTTCCAGCAAAGTGCAACAACATCAACATACAGGGCTGGATGGCGGCTGTTCTTAACATTCTGCTCGACCTGGGCACGCTTATCCTTCCGCTCAGAGAGCTTTCCAAGCTTTCGCTGTCGACCAAGAAAAAGGTTCAGATTTTGTTGATGTTCAGCGTCGGATTCTTGTATGTTGACGCTCCTCTAACCCCAGTCACCGTAGGAACGTTCACCGCTAACGCCATGATAGTGTGACAATCGTCAGCGTTGTGCGCTTGCATTCATTGGCCAACTACGCCACAACCAACAATGCAACGCGTAAGTACTTTTCCGATCAGTGGCTGATAGCTGCTAGACCATGAGGCTTACACTTCCATAGAGGATTACGTCGAAGTAGGATATTGGAGCACCATTGAAGTTCCGGTAGGCATCGTCTGCGCCAGCATGCCCGCCATACGCTCCTTGTTCAGCCTTGTCTTTCCGAAAGTCTTTGGTACGACACAGAAAAGTACTTCCAGCTACGCCAACCTCAAGGGTCAGCCTGGACAAATGTCAAACACCCCAAAACTCTCATCGAAAAACTCGTCAAAGAGGGCCATCCGAGTTTGCAAGGAGTTTTCCATCAGATCAAGACACCGCGACGATATGGATACATCTCTCACCGAACACGAGCTCGGGAAGATGCCATCTTTCGGCGAAGAATTCTCGCGTCCGGCATCGGCTAAGAAACCCACAACACCACACGAGACGGTGTAACGCGCAACGTATGGCGCATATCCTTCCTGTTTATAGACTTTAGACCTGGCGTATGATGGGGCCAACGTTGGCCAAATGCTTCCCTCGATAAAATTTGTTGTAATATAGACCGCACTGAGATACCACTTCAACTACGAGATTCAATTTATCATTATTCACGTAAGCGCCCCGTAGCCGCTTGTTACGTCATTACCCGTCCGATATTAAGTGCCGAAAAAGTCGACCTTTGTCCGTCGAGCTAACGTGCCGTTTGGTAAGAATCAAAACCCTCCCCAGGCCGAATGATGACTCCACCTCGTCGATAAAACATTGCAATGTACGGATATGGATAGTAATGATTCCAACAGGATACGCCAGATATTCAGAGCGGCAAATGTGCAAATTAATTAGCCTAAGATGAACGCACGAGCGGTGGAGAACGGCTGTTCCATTAGCCTGTCGGGGTCTTTTCTTCATCTCCACAACATCTTGCCGATCTTTGACAAGTCTGGATGCCCGGGCTCTCAATCTTCCCTCATACCGAATCTGCAGGATTTCTGAAGTGGCATTCTGTTCCTTTCCTGCTGATCTTTCGCCAGAATCTGTAGTATCACAGATTGTGGGCGCTGGATCTTCTGATCCTCTGGACGCGCGGAAGACTGACTACTTCTGCCGTCCTCATTATGATCGTCTAAGCTCCGGGATACGCCGGCAGGAGAGCGGGGAGGAGAAACCCGAGAGGCCAATTTAAATGCACGAGTCATACCCCTCCCTCTCGGGCTCCCTCATCTGGCAGTGATGATAGTCAAAGTTGAACAGGGCAAGCTCTGAACGCGTGGGCACCTGGTACTCCTTGGCTGCCAATGCCATCAGTATCCGTTTCTGAATGGCACTTCTCTCCGCAGCCAGCTCATCATCCCGATCTGAGGTCCTTGAATGATGTCTGACTGCCAAAGTCAAGGGGTGGCCAGGCCCCTTGCATGTAGGATGGCGACGACCCGGCACGTCCAAAAGGAGAAATCAGGTCGCCATAGTCCGTGGAGAAGTCAACAAGGCCACGCAAGGGTCTTCGTCTCCCCAGTCGCGATCGACAGGAGCACTTGGAGCCAACGAAAGAAATTCGTTGACTCGATCGCTTCGGAGGTTTTGCAAGCCTCCCGCCCCTAGATCGTCTTTGCTGCACGAGTCCATCTCGCCTTGCATGATTGAAGGATTAGGAGACACTTGCCAAGCCCACTTTGCTCGCATCTTATAGCTTCAACACTCAAAGTCCTTTCTTCTTCTCATCTAATGCCGGACGTAAACATCGACCTGATGCTCCAGTAGTAACGCTTTGGACCGGTGATTTGATTTCTTGCTCTTCTCTTACTCTGCCGACCTCTTGTCACTCCTTTTAGTATTGGCGTTTTGGTTTCTTAGCTTCCAAAATGCGCTTTTCCGTCGTTACTACACTCGGTTTTCTCTTGGCTGACTCGGCATCGTCCATGTACGCAGATCCATATTACCTCTATGCCCATTTCAAACGTCATGCTGATTACTGGGCAGTGCCGTCCCGTGGAAGACGTATAGCCAACAGGCTCGCCACGATCCATTCATCGGCAAGCGCGCCGCTAATGCGACACTTGAGGACTACGACTATGTCGTCGTTGGTTCTGGTCCAGGAGGCGGCCCGGTTGCCGCCAATCTTGCCATTGCCGGTTACAAGGTGTTGTTGATCGATGCTGGCGGCGACTCTGGAGACAGCGAGACAGAAGCCATCCCGGCGCTTCATCTCATGTCCACCGAGTTTGAGGATACTAGATGGAATTACTGGGTGAGCTGGGTCTTGAAGGGCACGCGGTCTAGGAGTCAGACTTTAACATGACTTAGGTAAACCACTACTCCGACCTGGAGAGACAGAAGCGAGACTCCAAGATGACGTACGAGATGCCAGATGGAAGCTTCTACGTTGGACTCGAGCCGCCGGCCGAGGCGAAACCCCTTGGAGTGTGGTACCCCCGTGCAGGAACACTGGGTGGATGTTCCCGACACAACGCACTCATCTCCATCAACGCTCATGATAGTGACTGGAGCAACATTGCCAGTCTCACCGGTGATGACTCATGGGGCCCGGACAACATGCGATCCTACTTTCAGAAGCTGGAGAGAAACATGTATCTTCCGTCCAGCATTGTCGGACATGGTTACAGCGGCTGGCTCGGCACCTCGCTCACCTCTCTTTCTCTCGTCGTGGAGGACCAGAAGCTCTTGTCTCTGATCCTGTCCGCCGCCTCGGCGATGGGTAAGGGTCTTCTCGGTCTGGTCTTGAACACCGTGGCCGGGCTTGGACAGGTTTTGCTCCGCGATATCAACGCCCCCGGTCAAGCCAGCCGAACCGGCCTTTATCAGGTCCCTCTGTCCATGACCGACTCTGTCCGTGGCGGTCCGCGAGACCTTATCTTGGAGACGGCCAACGCAGTCAACTCGGACGGCTCGCGCAAGTACCACCTCGACATCAAGCTGAACACCTTGGTATGCCATTGTTTCCTTGGTCATTGTTGACGCTGGCTAATTTGAGAATAGGTGACCAAGATCCGCTTCGACCAGAGTGGTGACAAGCCCCGCGCTGTCGGTGTTGACTTCTTGGAAGGTTCAAGCCTTTACCGTGCAGACCCTCGCTCAGCATCGGCGGCTGCCAGCGGATCAGGCAGTGTCGACGCCAAGCGTGAGGTCATCATCTCCGCCGGCGCTTTCAACACGCCGCAGCTTCTCAAGCTCAGTGGCGTCGGACCAAAGGAGGAACTCGAGTCCTTCAAGATTCCTGTCGTGGTCGACCTCCCCGGCGTTGGGACCAACCTGCAGGATCGCTATGAGGCTACTGTCATTGGAAAAACCACGAGCGATTTTGTCATCACCAGCAAGTGCACATTCATGGAGACTCTTCCGGATCCTTGTCTCGAGCAGTACCAGAGCGGGATCGACCCCATCACGAAGGGTGTTTACGCCACGAACGGCATTGCCATTGCCATTGTGCTGAAGTCTTCCGTCGCCGAGGATGAGCCCGACCTGCTCATCTCCGGTGCCCCGGCCAAGTTCAAGGGATACTTCCCCGGCTATGCCTCCGACTCCCTCGCTGACGCTCAGCACTGGGCCTGGATCATTCTGAAAGCCCACAGTCGAAACAACGCGGGCACCGTCACCCTAAAGTCAACTGACCCGCGAGACATGCCCCTCATAAACTTCAACTCCTACGACACGGGCGTGAACGACAATGGTGAAGGAGACAAGGATCTGCAGGCCACCTATGAAGGGTTCGAGTTCTCCCGGAAGGCTTTCTCGAGCCTTCTTCCCTTAGACGGCAGCTTCCCGGAGGTGTGGCCCGGCGAGAACGTCACGACCGAAGAGGACGCTAAGCAGTTCCTCAAAGACGAGACTTGGGGCCACCATGCCTCTTGCACATGCCCGATTGGTGCGGATGATGACCCGATGGCTGTTCTCGATTCCAACTTCAAGGTCCGCGGCACCGAAGGACTGCGAGTGGTCGATGCCAGTGTCTTCCCCAAGATTCCCGGCTTTTACATCGCGCTTCCACTCTACGTTGTTTCTGAGAAAGCTAGCGACGTCATCATCCAAGCGGCACAGGCATCATCTGCTTAGGAGTAATTATTCCTCCTCGGGTTCAAGCGACTGAATCGCCTCAGTGTGCGTGAAGATGCATGCGGTTACGGCGAGTGACACAAAGGGATAAATTAGTTATCTAATGTCCAAAATCAATCATTCTTATTCATTCACTTTGTCCATAAGCTTGCTTGCAAGTTGCATTCAGATGTCCGACTTGGCAAAACTACGCGTGTGAGCATGACAAACGTATTGGACTTACACTAGATGACATGGTAATATCTTGAGCAACTGGACAGACCAAGAACCAGACCTAATACAAAGTTTGATTTTCATGAAAGTGATCTGTTCACTCTTGTGCTTGCTTTGTTGCTGTCGAAGGTCTGCGACGCCATGACTCAACTGCCGTTGCCACCCGATAGCAAGACGATATTTGCATCTAGTTAGGCTGGGCGTTTCATGGTAGAATGTTGTGGCTTGGCAATAGTGCTTGTCATCAAATTGCACCAGCATCTCAGCCGATGCTTCTGCAAATGTTATCGTATTGGAAATCCCAGTCGTCGTCAGACTTGACGTTGAAGCCAAGTCACCAGCTGGCGAGCTTCGTGTTGAAGTAAATACCGGTCCGGTAACACGCAACAGTTTGCAAAAGTCTTCCTCTTATAAGTAGCGACGGAGACAAAGTTATCCCAGTGATGTATCATCACCATATCTTCAAGTTGAGCATCATGATAACCGAACCAAGTGTGTAAACAAAGCGGCTCGGTTGGATTGGTATAGCTTTTTCAAAGTACTTATAAACACGAGAACAATAAAACAGTTTGAAAGAGAACAGGAAAGACAGGGGGCTTTGAGATCATACTGGTGCACTTCTGGAGCCGCCTTCCATGGTCCTGAGGTCTTCCGGAGGGATTCCCGAAAGCGACCGGAAAGATGAACCAGAGTGGAGACCGAAAGGGTTTTCTGGTTCGGGATGAAAATTGAACAGGCGGCGTCGCGTTCACGGATTTTTATGGGTTTCGATGCTGGTGACGGATTAGCTTTTCTCCAGACCGCATGTAGCTGCCTGTGTCGTATCGAGCATTTACGCAGTTTCTGTCATATCCGTTCTCATTGTCATTACCCTTCCTTTTCCTCCTTGCCTCCCGTCGTTCCCGTCATGCGGCTCTCGACTATTCAAGTCTGGGTATTCTGTAGAACTTGGAGGACAGGGCAACAGTGTAGGCTGAAAAAAGAATCAGAGAATGTCGAGTTCGTACCGCCGAATCACTGATATCTTGCGCGGAAAGCTGCAGTCTCCGATGAACGGAACAGCTTTATACCTATTATAACTTCTCTATGGTGGGGAGCTCTTGACGAGCTTCCCCTGCAATCAGTTCCGATAATTGTGCCGCCCGGCACGGTGCAATGGTTGTTCAAATTATCTGAAAAAGTCCACGCCGGGCATACCAAGCGTCAGGTGGACGCGGCGGTCTCGGTGCAAGGATCGCTTGGAAGCCCCTAAGGGACTCGCTTCGCGAAGAACCTCACTAGGAGGATGCGGCGAGAAAGGCCAATGCAAAACCGATGTGGGGATACGAAGTTCAGGTTAGTCAGGCTTCGGTGAGAGCATCACACTGCTCTCAGGCTCGCGGGCTTCGTTGTGGGCAGAAGTCGACCGAAAACAAAACCTTTGGCTTCTAATAATACGAGCAAAGTTAATCCTTGCAACAAGTGTTCGCTCACGAGTCAGGGAGAACAGACAAGGTGCGTTCTAGAAAGGGCTAAAGATTCACGGAAGATGGTGGTCTGGTCAACGCATAACAGCAAACACCACGACAAACAAATTCAGCCACACATGCATTTCAGGCTGTGGGCGCCTGGCCCATGGCCGACGGGTCGCCTTACATTCAAGTTTTCAGAGCCATCCACAAGAATGGGTCGAGCGGAGAGACGCGCTTGACCACACCTGGACAAGCTGGACTTCACCGTTCCCGACGCGGTTGTCAGCACTGTATGGCTTCAACCCAAGATTGTTTTAAGCGCGTGGGTTGATCGGAGAACGACGAGACAGTTGCTTGGAAGAATTGACGACCGAGACTAGGTCCCGTCTGGGCAGTCTTGGAAACCGTTTTTCCTGCTTATGCCCGGGGCCCACGGTGACGGATGAACGGACGGTCTTGACACATACGCATGCATGGTATGGGATCAAATAGCACAAACATTACGGATACGCGAAGCGTCTTCGATCACAAGGCCGAACCATGATCATTACAATGTAAACAGACATGACAGAACGATGGGGAGCAGCTGGACCGCCTCATTCCGAACGGTCTTGGCAAAGGGGGTTGCGAACCCTCTAACGGTAAAAAGTCGGTTGAGCCGACATGACTTTCTCCAATATTTGCATGGGCCAGACTCCACAGAGCTCAACTTTTTTTCCCCATGGGTATGGTCAGCTTGGAGTAGTATGGAGCCGGGGATCCCGCTTTATTTCATTCTTAGTACCAGGATACCGGCATTGTCCCCGTAGTGGAATTACCATGACGTATCGATGAAGGCCTCACGAGACCTGCCATGCGCCGGGGGGGAACAGGGGAGATACTGGAGGAGACTCCGAGAGAGCCTCAACGGGGACACCTTCGGTGCGGCGTCGCCAGGTGTTACGAGACGCGTCAACCCTTTACCTATCAAGGAGGAATAGGAATAATGAGGAGATCACTAGAGACGCTCATCAGACAATCTTCTCAGCCCAGAGCCGGCGTTTTGCCGACGGCAGGCTTCTCTGACGATGCTCTCCCCCGACCGATGAGCTCGGTCCGCAGCATAATCATGGCCCGAGGTTAGGAAGTCAAGAACAGGGCCGATTAGAGCTGCGGGGAAACTGGGGACGAGGCCATGTTTCCCTCCGATTTGGGATGACCAGGTCCACGGCGCCGGCCCTGTGATTATGGGAAATCGCCAACTTCACGAGGTCACAACCCCAAACAGCTAACCCCAGCCGCCATTCCACTCGAGGGATTCCGATATTTCTGAAGAAAAAATCCTGCACCTCCATTTAGTGCCGGCCCTTCGTCGGACCTCCACACAAAAGTTCATCACTTCGCCCACTCTTCTCTACGGCGGGGGCGGGGAGGGGGGAAGGGGCTGGGGTCCGGCCGGGGCCCAGTCGATGGATCGGGTTTTCGCATGGCACGGGGCATGCAAACAAAGAAGAGGGAAAGACAAGGAAAAGAAAAAGGAAAGAAAAGGAAAAAAAAAAAAAAAAAGCGTTGGTCTGGAGTCTCCGGAGGTTTCCAAGGTGTCATCCTATACCTTGCTATATGCATATCCCCCACGTTATGGCTTGTCTTCCTTGTCACCCCGTTGCCGCAGCGGCAGTTCTGCGGACGTTTTAATGCTTGGTGCCGCTGCTGCTACAATATGCGCGCACGACGACGGCCGCGCGTTATCGCCGCCTGCGCTTCCGATGACCGTTTCTTCCTTCCCATGATAACAAACCACCTTGCTTTACCCGAAGTGCGGAGGCACCGCACGTCGTTCTAGATCGTCTCGTGATGAGGACGGATGACGGGTGTCGGACCTGGGTCGACAATGACTCGATGATCCCGCCCAACGGCTGGTTCTACGGTCCCTCGACTAGTCATAGTTGGTATTGCATCTCCACATTTCCATATGACGATGCACTTTTCGAGCGTGGTCGCTGGGATGGAGGACTGGAGGTTCGGTAATATTCCGGCTGACATCTGTGGAATACCGTCCGCCGACGATCGTTCTTGAGGCTACTGGGGCATATTCGGATAGTACTCCTGCCTAAAGCTGTCCCTTGAATGGGTGCTGTCGGATGTCTCCCGGAGCGGGTCTTGTTTCCCGGGCTGTGAGCAAGAAGACCTGGATTACCAATGGAGCCATGATGATGTTCAGGTTTTCACCGACATATGTCTCCCCATATGCGGGGTTAGCAGAGAGAGAGAGGACCTGGTTACAATGACGGGGCAGTATGGGGACTGTGATGGGCTCCCATGGTGGCCGGACCTGTCCAGGTAACATATAAAGGGTAGCACGTAACCCGGCCGTTCATGAAGGCTTCTGGGATCTTCAGCACAAGCGCAAGGCCTTCCAGTCAAGGGTTCAAAATCACCATGTCTGCTGCTCTGTCTCTTTTCCTCTCGGGCCTCTTGTTGGCGCCGTCCGTCAGCGCCCAGGCGTACGACGCCGGTGAGCGCTCCGAGGACGCCTTCAGCTATGTTCAGCCCTTGAACACCACCATCCTCGGCCCCTATGGCCACTCTGAGCCCGTCTACCCTTCTCGTGAGTTGTCCCGCCACCTGGCTGGAGAGGGTTGAACACGTTCACTGACATACCACTTAGCCAACACCACCGGCCTCGGTTGGGAAGATGCTCTGACCAAGGCTAAGGCCTTCGTCGCTGAGTTGACTCTCGAGGAGAAGAGGGACATGGTCACCGGTCAGCCCGGTCCTTGCGTTGGAAACATCGTCGCCATCCCTCGTCTCGGCTTCCAGGGTCTCTGTCTGCATGACGGTCCCCTCTCGATCCGTGTTGCCGACTATGCCAGTGTCTTCTCCGCCGGTGTCTCTGCTGCAGCCACCTGGGACAAGGACATTCTCTACGAGAGAGGCCTGGCCATGGGCAAGGAGTTCAAGGCCAAGGGTGCCCATGTTGCCCTCAGGTGAGTGCTCACTCTGGTTCTTGATTCGACTGGAATTCTCTCTTTGTATCGTTCGTGTTGACTAATTTGTCTGTGCTTTAGCCCTGTCGCTGGACCTCTCGGCCGCTCGGCCTACTCGGGACGTAACTGGGAGGGTATGCTATCCTCACCTCTGGTATGAGATGCACACTCGCTGACATTATGCAGGCTTCAGCCCGGACCCGTATCTTACCGGTATCGCGATGTACCAGACCATCGTTGGTCACCAGGATGCCGGAGTCCAAGCCACGGCCAAGCACTGGATCCTGAACGAGCAGGAGACGATGCGCAACCCTACCTTCGTCGTGAACGGCTCCTCTACCGACATCGAGACCCAGGCGCTCTCTTCCAACGTTGACGACCGTACCATCCACGAGCTTTACATGTGGCCCTTCGCCGACGCTGTTCGTGCCAAGGCTGCTTCCTTCATGTGCTCTTACCAGCGCATCAACGGATCGTACGGCTGCCAGAACTCCAAGTCGCTCAACGGCCTCCTGAAGACGGAGCTCGGATTCCAGGGCTATGTCATGAGCGACTGGGGTGCCACCCACAGCGGTGTCGCGTCTATCGAGGCTGGTTTGGATATGGATATGCCTGGTGAGTTACCACGAACCCCCCGGCCCGACTCCAGCAACCCGGAGCCGCATGCTTTCTTGATAAGAAACAGTGAACTAACATGTTACTTCAGGTGGTCTCGGTGGCTACGGTATGAAGTGGGCGGACGGCTCTTTCTTCGGCGGCAACATCACTACTGCCGTCAACAACGGTACCCTTGATGTCTCCCGCCTGGACGACATGATTATCCGCATCATGACTCCTTACTACTGGCTCGGTCAGGACAAGGACTTCCCCTCCGTCGACCCCTCGTCCGGCGACCTCAACACCTTCTCTCCCAAGTCCACCTGGGTCCGCGAGTTCAACCTCACCGGTGAGCGCAGCCGTGACGTCCGCCAGAACCACGGCGAGTTGATCCGCAAGCACGGCGCCGCCTCCACCGTCCTGCTCAAGAACGTCGGCAAGGCTCTCCCCCTCAAGGCTCCCAAGTCCATTGCTGTCTTCGGCAACGACGCCGGTGAGATTACCGAGGGCTTCTACAACCAGGACGACTACGAGTTCGGCACCCTGGTTGCTGGCGGTGGTTCCGGCACTGGTCGTCTGACTTACATCGTTACCCCTCTCGAGGCCGTCAAGGCCCGCGCTGCCAAGGACAACGCCCTCGTCCAGCAGTGGCTCAACAACACCCACATCATCAATTCCAACATCACCGACCTCTGGATCCCCAAGACCCCCGAGGTCTGCCTCGTCTTCCTCAAGACCTGGGCTGAGGAGGCCGCCGACCGCCAGCACCTCTCCGTTGACTGGGATGGCGACGACGTCGTCGAGAACGTCGCCAAGCACTGCAACAACACCATCGTCGTCACCCACTCCTCCGGCATCAACACCCTCCCTTGGGCCGACCACCCCAACGTCACCGCCATCCTCGCCGCTCACTTCCCCGGCCAGGAGTCCGGCAACTCCCTCGTCGACGTCCTCTACGGCGACGTCAACCCCTCCGCCAAGCTCCCCTACACCATCGCCCTCAACGGCACTGACTACAACGCCCCTCCCACCACCGCCATCAACACCACCGGCTGGTACGACTGGCAGAGCTGGTTCGACGAGAAGCTCGAGATCGACTACCGCTACTTCGACGCCCACAACATCTCCGTCCGCTACGAGTTCGGCTTCGGTCTCAGCTACACCACCTTCGGCGTCGCCGACTTCGAGGCCGGTCCCGTCGAGGACAACATCACCTCCGTCCCCGAGCAGCGCCCTATCCAGCCCGGTGGCAACCCCGCCCTCTGGGACACCATCTACAACGCCACCATCTCTGTCACCAACACCGGCGAGGTTGACGGCGCCGCTGTGCCCCAGCTCTACGTTACCTTCCCCGACTCGGCCCCCGCCGGCACTCCCCCCAAGCAGCTCCGCGGTTTCGAGAAGGTCTTCCTGGCTGTTGGTGAGACCAAGACCGTCAGCTTCCCCCTCAGGCGCCGAGACCTCAGCTACTGGGACGTTGTCTCCCAGGACTGGCTCATCCCCACTGGCGAGTTCACCCTCAGTGTCGGCTGGAGCAGCAGAGACCTGAAGGCCTTCACCAAGATTACTCCCGTCCAGGCGTAATTGGGTTGGGCTTTTCGGTGTACTGTGGAGGACTGGAAAGTATGAATTACGACCTCAGATAATATTAGTAATGTTTGGATAGAAGTAGAAATTGAATGCTTTTCATCGCAATTTCTGAGGCAATGTTTTGTGATTCTTCTCGGTTTTATGGGTGACGTAAAAGCGTCCGATAGACGTCATGTCTAGGAGCTACAGCTTGGTTCTTTGCAGAACCAACAACCTTGTGTGGGAGGGTAACGTTGAACTCATTGCCTGTGCCAGCCATTTGAGGAAGGGACAAGAATCCTGAATTCACTGGCAAATGGATGTCGATGAGTTATCTTAGGGTAATAGTTCGAACTGGTCGCTTGGAGATGGACCCGAGTTTTCACTTACGCAAATATGAAAGACATCTAAACTACTAGCACCGTCGGCCAGGCTGGATAGGTACCTCGAGGAGTCGGATCAGAGAGCACATGTCGCTTTTGGGTAACAGAAGGACGTTACTAGTAGTGGAAGGACATGTCAGGGACACTGAAGGTGCCCGCACTCTGATTTGGGCAATGAAAACGGATGGAGGCTGTGCTGACGTGGATTGTAACGTGGATTCGATATTGATGTTGTTGTTGGCAACAATCCGCCCCTTCGACATCAATCTATCGTTGAGTCGATGGAGGCCGAGCTTAATAGTTATTTCCTTAGCAAAGTTGGAAAGAGGTGTAAACTGACTGCCACTGATACAGCCATTAATCAGCCGGGAAAATACCTCAAGTCTATAGGTTTCCGACAGGTCCGCCCAAAGAACGGCCGCATAATTTTCGTTCAAGAGAAAACGCCTTTCCTGTTCCCCGGTGTTCATAGTACATCATGCGAGTCCCCAAAGCCATCCAAAGCTGCCTAGCCTAGTGGCGTCAAATCCCCTCTAAATGGCCGCTTAACCGTGTCCTTCTTATCGTCGTCGATTCTCCAGACCCCTTTCGTCTGTTTATCGTGCAATTGCCAATCCACACCTTTGGCCAACCGGTGGAATACCTCGTGCTCTTCGCCCGGGATGCTCTTGAAGAATAGCGGCTCCCACGTCTCACCCCGTTTCTTCTCCTCGATCCTCATCCGTCGTTGCGCCTCTTCGACCTTGCTCTTCGCGCCCACTGTTTCCCGGAAATCACCCTTCCGTAAGCCCTCGATCACGCCACCCCACGCGCGCCTCGATTCCCATGGGTCTTGCTGGTCGAGCTGTTCCATCTCCATCGGAGCAGGCAGATTCTCCAGCGCGTCGACCTCGTACTTCTCCAAGACCTCGCCGGTTCTGCCGTCCTTGACCGTCCAACCTTCGCTCCAGCAGCCGGCGAGTTCGTAGATGGTGTTCTTCTTGTCGTTCTTGTGGTACATGCGCGCCTCGAACGAATTCTTCTTTCCCCTGAAAACACCCGTGCCTGAGAACTTGATCTCGGAGACGTAACCTGTGTTGGAGACGATGTAGTAGGTTCCCAAGACCTCGGGATATAGGCATGCGCTCAAAAAGCCCCGTACCTTCACCTCTGGTAGCGGGATGAGGTAGTCCTCGTCGTATCTGTCAATGTGCAACACCGCCTATTGAATTACACAAGGTTAGCCAGCCAAAAGACGATCCAGCGAACTCACGTGCGTCAATGTGCATCCGCCGGCGGGGGAGGGCAAAGACTTACATGTCCGATTTGACGGATGTTGACACTACTTGAAAACGTCATCTCGACCCGCGCGTAGCCGTCCGCCCTGATTCCGTGCTCTTTGCTACCCATGTGCATCGCCGTGATGGGCGGGTGATGGCTGACCTGTTCGGCAACGAGCTCCGTCTTGGCCTTGCGGTCGGAATCCGTCCAGGACGCGAGGAAAACCTCGCCCAGGAAAGCGTTGAGCGGCTTCTTGATGCTGACGTTCGGCGCGCCGGCGACGTAGAACTGGCTGCGCATGGCGATGAGGATCATGCGCAACACCTTCAGGCTGCGCTTCTCTGGGTCCTGTTCCAGCGCGGGTGCGACGAAGACGCCAGGCCGCTGGCACCAGCAGTGGCCGACCTCGACGACCGAGGACGGCGCCAGGAATGAGGGTGGCGCGGTGACATTGGATAAATCTCCCTGGACTGATGACAGGAACTACCCCAAACTCTCGTTAGCTGTGATGCATCCCTGAGTCGTGCGTCTGTATATAAACGTGTGTTTGTGTGCAGTCCATCCGACCCGCTGGCAGCGACGGTGTTCTGGTGTCCGGTACAACCCACTCACCTTGACCAGGTCGCTGATGCGAGACGAGAACGACTTTCCGTCCATCTTCTGGAGCCGTGAATGGTAGCAATTCGTATCCGTGTTTTTCTTTCCTCTGCCACTGAATCGCTCCCACACGTCCTAAGGTCTTCTGATGTTTGTGTTGTCCGTAGTTCAGTAGTTCTCGATCTGATGTAGGTATGTTTGTCTGGCTAGGGAGGCCTTCTAAAAGAGTTCTCTGTACGTGAGAAGCCCTGTCTCCCTCTTTCGGTGAGCTCTCCAGTTTCAGCTCTGTTTCAGTCAGTCCTGGTCGCAACCGAAACGCTTAACGGCAAATCGGTGGAGTCGGTCCAAGGGGATGCGAATATATAACAGCAGTGAATCGCGTACGATATCAGAGGTCGTCAGTCTCGCTCAGAACGATTGGGATACTGCGTCTTTTGAATATTACTTTCCGTCGTCGTCCTGCGCCGTGCTGCAACTAGCATGTGATAGTGTTACATCGAAGACGAGCCTAGTACATGCGTGTGAAAGAAACCTACCGCCCCCCCGGTCTCACCTTTCCATCCCCTGTGGGATACTGCATAACGTGTTGGCCGCGCCCCATCCGAAAACGCGGCCTCGAAAAACCCTGTTTAGTTGAGGGTTGGGCCAAGGCTTTGTACGACTTACCACGTTGGTTAGAGCGCGCCGCTCGGTTTGCCGCAGAACTAGAGCCCGGCCGTGCTCATGCTGCGCCACCCGGGAACGCCCTTGTCTCGTCTGCCTCCTCGCCCCGGCGCAACATCCTCCCGCCTGGGCCTTCGAAGCCACGGATCGGATGAAATGCCGACAGTTGGGCGGATCGTCTGTTTCGCCGACGAGCCCCGGCTGGCGACACCATTCGAGCCGTGAGGCAATTTTTCCCCATCCGACCCCTTGACAGTTGCGACGTCACGCTCAGGAAGGGTCATCCACGCTTTTCACCTCAGCCGGGGCTAAGCTCACTCAACTCCTCGACTTAACTGTGTTAGCGCAGCTACTCATCACGCGCAGGAACCAAGACGTGTCCGTAGCTTCGTCACGAGAAGCTTTGAGATGCGAAGCTAAATTGGGCGGTCCGCAATTTATAACTACCAAATCATTGTTCAAAACCGCGACCAGTACCGCTAGCCCAAGCCGGGCGTAGTGCTCCGGCCAAACGTCTGGCTGCACGTTTTTCTCTACAATTTCCCCTCAATCCGTCCAATCACTGAAACACACTTGTCCGATGGCGCTGATCTTTTCGCCCCGGGCTCTCACTATAAGCTTGCAGTGTTGTCGCGAAACCGTGACAACGGCTAATTAGCATTTCCTCCATCATAGCTCTTCGGAAACCTGCTGCTGGTGGTTGTCGTTTTCATGCAGGTGCGTAATCAGGTCGTCATCGGAAGCATCGCCGATAACGTACCAGTCCCTCACCAACGCCGTCCCGTTGGCGACTTTCTCCCAGACTTCGGGTCGGCACGTCTGTGGTTTCAGGACGTAGCAGATCGGGTCCGGCTGCGGCGGCGGGTCGTTCTTGATGTGCCATGTATCCTTTACGCCCACAGTCGACAGCTCGTCCGTCACGGGGACCAATCCCGTAGCGATGTCGCGGTTGAACGTGGCGCGCATGAAGATCTCGTAC
The DNA here is from genome assembly GCA_001937105.1 of Colletotrichum chlorophyti. Lineage (NCBI taxonomy): Eukaryota > Fungi > Ascomycota > Sordariomycetes > Glomerellales > Glomerellaceae > Colletotrichum > Colletotrichum chlorophyti. The sequence continues at coordinate 959,156 of MPGH01000088.1, forward strand.
GCCGTGACGGGCTGGTACGACGGCACCTCGTGGCCGGCCTGGAAGACTCGCGAGAAGCTGTAGTTTCCAAACTGACGTGTCATACCGGTAATTCCGTCAGGCGTGATGAGGGGAGCGTAGCCGGCGTTGGCAAAGTCGACCGATCGGTTGTACTTGATGGCCAAGCTTGCCTTTTCACCCCCGACCCAATTGCAGGCATAGTCGCGATCTCCGTCTAAGCAAATGCAGCCTCGTGTTAGAGATCGCAAACGCACTTTGGGGTCCCCCGCACAAGTAGGCAAGGCTGAGGGTCTGGGACTTACACATTAAGTGAACCTTGACACCGTTGTCGAGGAGATACCCAACAGACTCCCCAAAGCCGCCCAAGATTATGTCTATAACCATTTCAGTTTTAACCTTCGTCTGGAAGAGCGGTCGCGGAAATCCAACAGACACACATACCGAAAGTCTGCTCAAAACTCTTGCCCACAGCCCCCGAGGATTCCGAGTAGTTGACGGGTACGCCTAGTGCCGACAAGACTTCGCCCTCGACGAGGTATCCATATAGATGCGGAGCGGGGAAGGGATCGTGTTTATCATGTCCGATGTCATACCACCCTCTGCCGTTATCGATGGTTTGGTACATTTCAACGGCGTTGTTGAACCCACACTCTTCGAGGAACGGGCCGCAAATTTCCGTGTAGTTCTTCTTCACACCATTCGCAAGGAGCGGACCGTGCTCCTTAAGAGCTTCTTGGCAGTTGAGAATCCGGTCCTTGCAGCCGTTGGGACGCGTCCAGTTGTAGATCATCCTGTCATAACTGGACTGATTGAACACTTGGATTCCGTACGTCTTTGCATCCATCTGCGTCAGCAAACTTGTTGACAATGCAAACCGGTTTCAAAACCGCAATGACGTGGACAGGACTTTTACACTAACGTTGTTGTAGGGAAATGTAATCCAGGCTTCGGCTTGGATCGCCATATCAATCAGACCGTTGACGATTCCGAGTGTGTCGAGATGAATGTACTCGGCGTTCTCCTCCGGCGATGTTCCGTTCCGGATGAGCTCGTTCTGCGTTTGGAAATGCTGGAAAATCCCTGGGGCGTAGTGTCCCCCGTAAGACTCCGACCAGAGACTCACTCGGTCGTCGTTCGGCTTATAATAAGGGAACTCGAAGAACCAAGTCTGAGCAAAGTGCCATAAAGCATGGGCCGCGTGGGCAGTGGAGTTGGCCGTCTGGGAGGGTTTCTGACTGGAAGCCGTGCCGTAACGATAGGTATTGTTACCTTTCGGCACTCCGTCGCTGAAGTCTGCAGGGAACCACTCAAGGCGCCCTTCCTCATTCTCATGTACGGTGACGTTGGTCGGCTCGTCGTAGGAGAAGCCGACTTGGGTCGGTTGGTCTATGTACAGAAGATTGACTTCGTTGTTCCAGCTCCATGGGTTCAGACGTGTCGTCCTAGAGTCCTCGTTCACGAAGCATGGGCCGTTCTCTTCGAGAAGCCCCATTATCGAGGAGCCTCCGGGGCCGCCGTTGAGCCAAATAGCCAATGGCGCATTCTCGGGCGCCTTGCGAGCTTCGAAGAACCAAAAAAAGCTACACAGACGCATCAGTTAGAAGGCACGGAATGCTCAGGTTGCATCCCTTACGTGTTTATCGGGTAGTCTTGAGCTTCTCCGCTGCCGTCGTTGAGTGTTCCGGGTGGCAGATGCACATAGCCGGCGTACGACTTGACTCCTGGTGTGGTTTCACAAATGCCAGGCTTTGGGCATGCATCAGTCCCAGGAAACATTTTACTGGCAAAGTTGGAAGGAGTCTATCCGACTCACCTCTTTGTAGGTTATCGTGATATTCTGGTGAAATTTCGACTTCAGAACTTTAACTCCCTCCGGCGTTGGCGGGAACTGGGCCGCCGCAAGCCCAACGACGCCCAACAACAACGAAGTAGATAAGACCATGATCAATTTCAACGCGAAAAGAAAGCTGTCCTGACGAGAAAAATTGGTGCAAAAATCAAGAAAGGGAAGGGCTTTAACGACAGACAAGGAAATCTCGGCGCGCGTATGGTGTGACGCGTTGTCCACGTTGTCGAAGGATCGCGAGAGCCAGCGAGAGTGGGGTAAGCCGGCATTTAACCCTGAGACATGATTCGGTAAGGAGATTTACCTTCCTATCTACGGATAGTCGTCACCGAGATATCGGCAAAACGGCACAGTCAATTCCCGTTGCCGCTCGCTCGTAAATAACTGCTGCAAGAGTCACTACTAGATGCTCGACAATAAATCTTTACGCGAGTCTTCGGGGGACGTGTTCAATAAAGGAATTAAGCGTTGCTGAGCTTTTTGCTGCGCCCGTGACGTAAGGACTGGTTGAATCAAAAGGAGATAATCTCAGGCGACATTGGCCGGATGAAGCGCCGCGGCATTCCTTTGATATGAAACTATAATTGTATCTTGAAATATATAGACCCGTTGAGTTGTTGCGGCTTTCTCGACGTTGGAATGTCAATCGGAAGTTTTGTTCCCGTTCGTTCCCAACTCAAGTTCACGCCGCTCTTCCACCAATCCAGCGCGTGCCCAACACCTCCTTATCCTTCGAAGCACAAGGACTTCCGGAGCTTTTCTGCACCAAGAACTCTTCCACCTTGGGGGCGAGGAGCTCGTGAACATGGTAGGTGATGTGGCCTGAGTTGTACCAGAAATAGTCGTAGATGGGCTGACATCCGTACGCGGCGTAGTTCGTACCGATGTCCCAGGCATTGTAGCTGGGGCAAAACGACGTGGTGTTGGTGATTCCGAAAGAGGCGGCGTTGTCAAAGACGTGTGTGAGCCAGTTGTACGTGTCAAAAACCAGCGCCGTTGCGTCGGGGTGCTTGGCGGAGAATGCCTGGACGGTCTGATTGACAACCTGGTTGTAAGTCTTGATCATCGCGGTGTTTGGAAGATTATTCGGGTTCTTTTGAGACGCGGGCTAAATGGCCGTTAGTCACGGAGCTTCGGTGGGCGAATCGCGCCAGAGGCTAAGATCACTCACGTTCTTGTCCAGCGGAGGCAAGTTCAGAAAGAGGAAGTTCCGGTAGCCAGCATTGTAGACTGTCTCGAGAGCAGCAAACTGCTCAGCAACTGCTGCCGTGTAAAGTTCCTCAAAGTTGTTGAAGTTATCGAGGGGGAACTTGAATTTTGCCATGTCGTTGATGTCGTTGATTCCAATCCACGAGGCCACAAGCGACTTCTTAGTATCGGCATTGATGACTGACTTGCCATACGTGTTCCACTGATAGATCTGGTTCTCATACGAGATCGTATGATTCCAATGCAATGGGACGCTTGTCAAATGTTAGCTACCGACGAATAGGTCCGGCAGAATGCGATGTTGTCGTCCACTCACAATGTTGTTGAGATATCAGCCCCTGCATAGGCAAATCCCCACAACTGCTTCTTACAATCTCTCGGGAAGCCTTCTTTACATCCTGTCAACTCCTGAACCCAGTTGGGACCACCCGCAGACGACGTGTTTTGCCCAGGAACGATGCGGTCACGCAAGAGCTCTTCTGGTGTGAAGGACAAGTTGAGCTGAGAGCCGATGAAGCTGTACGACCAGCGACCTTCCGTGCCTTGGACGAATGTATACGAATCTCCAAACGTGAGTCTGTATATGTCAGTCACCATGTCCTTTTCATGAGGAATGCTCGTTTCTCACACGTATTCGGTATCTTTCCAGTTGAACGGACTGCCCGATGTCACGGGTGACGCAAGGGCTGCCGTGGAGGCAACCCCAAACAAGAAAGCTCCGGAGACATGCATACCGAATGATTCCAAACGTGAAGTTGCCGAAGACAAGAGCATCCAACGTTCCTCAACCTGCCTTCACTACGCCATTCCAGGAGCTGGATGCGTACATATAGCTCGCATACGTAGTACGTGTGGATCTCCCCAGCCTGCCATTCCTTCAACTTCCCCCGCTCTGGGGGAACGGAAGCTCAGAGTGGAGATGCGCTAGAGCGCTGTGAAATGAGAGAGAGATTGCTTAAACTAATCAATGGTCGCAGGTCATTTTGACATCCCGCCGGCCGCATTAGGCATGAACAAATCGGCGGACATACTCCTCTCCACCAGTCACCTGTCTGTCGCTGGGGTACGGTGGGGAAGCCCTTGCAGGAAACGTTAATTGTTGCTGCCGTCAACCGGACCAGCTCCTCGGCTCTCGCGGAAGTAGATGCCGATTCATAACGTGCCTGGAGACATTTCACTTCACAGATCTCAGAGCGCCAAAGAACAAAAATCACTACATCAAAGTATGGAATCAAAGTCCTAGTCAATTCTAATCCAAATTCCGTCCAATGGACAGGTGCGGTGGCATTCCAAGTATTTACGACATATCAGCATACAGTTCTGACTGAGTCAGCTAAGCATTGTTGTAAGCGTCGAACCCCCGCCCTATTTACATATGTTCCCTTGCCGGGTTGCCGGAACCCTTGGAAAACTACGCACTTGGACAGAACGCATACTGAGAGCGCCGGCTGACCGCATATGCCTGCATCAGCAATGGTTTCTAGTTTGATGGTAATACGATCTAGTGCCTCGTGACGGCGATTCTTGGAGACGCTGAGGGAGAAATTACGAACAAGAGCAACGGAACTGTTTCGAGCTCGGACAATCTCACAAAAGTTCTAAAAGGAGAATCAACTTGATCTGAGTGCTCAATAGTTAGAACCCGAGAGGCCTTTGGAGGTACAATTTCGTACTTTACAAGAGTAGGACATGCCCAGGATGGATCAGCGTACGCACAAACGGTCATCGAAAAGGTGTGCGTGTTGCATATACCTCAGTAACTATAACTTGAAATTGCAAAAAAGGACGGGTTAGCGACAACGACCAAACTCTAGACTGATTTGAGTGTACTTTCGTATAAATAACCTTACAGTGATAGTTGGACCTTCCACGCGATTGTACCTGGTCATGAGCGAAAGAACCAAACAACGGTTGATGACAGTGTCTAATGTGTACGCCCCTGGCTACCTACCTTGGGCTGTACTGTGGCTAATTCAGACTCAGAGCATCCTATCTATACGCGATTAACGCCTGACAGTTGTCACATAGGATACAGGTGTTTCGGTTTGTTCAGCGCTCCTACTTTTATATGAATTCACTTATTATTATGTTCTAGACATGCTGCTTGACTCCCACTTTAAACGACGTGCGCAGGCCGACCTTGTTTCGCTTGCGTTCCTCATTTACTTAAGCAGCGAAGAGTGGCAATGCATATAAAACCGACATCCACAAGCACCACAGCTTAGCCACAACATCGTCGGACTTCTGATCCCGTCTCAACACCGTGAGCACAGCCATCAGAATGCCCACTCCTAAAGGCGCCGTCCAGTAAACCGGATCGAGTTCCCAAAACACGGAGCAGGCGATTGACGAGAGCATCACCATCACAGCAAGCCCTCCTCTAGTAACGTTCTCCCCATATATCAGTGGAATGGTCTGTCGTCCCCTAGCCCTGTCGCCTTCCATATCAGGAATGTCCAGAGCCTGGACTGTAGTGGCGATCACTGCGCCTGTGAGACCGATCCAGGCCCACGTTCTCGGTAGAAGCTCGCCGCCGGATAGAACTTCAAGGGAGCCCGCACTGAAGCACATGATACCGCCCATGTTGATAAAGTTTCGCGCCCAGATGTTGATGCTGCTACCGTCCAGATCGTTGTACATCCAGATCAATGTCATCATCATCAGCGTGGGCTTAAAGCCGCCCAGTAACACGCTGGCGCACGCCACCAACGGAATAATCGCCAGAAGCAGCTTCTGCGCATGTTCGGGGGTCAGGCGTTTGGCAGCGAGGGGACGCCAAGGCTTGTTCAGCTCGTCTTCGATGATGGAATCGGCCAGTCGCTGATTGGAAATCCCGCACACGATGAGATGAAGCCAAATCCACATTATGGCAAGTGGTAAGCGCCGGACTGCCTCGGATGAAGTCGGATTCTCGGCTGTGGTCAGAGATTTACGACTCAGCGCTATCGACAGGATGAAGATGATCTGAGGAGCTAGCACGGTTTTGATGTCGCTTCTCGTGAATAGGTAAAGGGTCTTCAGGTGGAAACATGCGCGCTGAGCCTTCGATGTTGTCAGTAAGCTGCGACGGTTGGTCAAAGTAAAGCTTTCTCTTACTAAACATCTGCGCTTGGGTATGTTCATGTAAGTACTCGGCAACAGAGTGCCCGAGGGCTTCTCAGGTAGGGAACAATCATCGATGAAAGACATGGCTCGCGAATCAAACCAGACAAGACGGAGAAGAACAGTGTGCTAAACAATGCGTAATTGCTGACCAGGCAATTACGGAGTCGTTTTTGTACGACAAATGAAAATGAGCTAAAATGACTTTCTTTGACGTCAATTATGAAGGACGAGAGGTCCTCCTATCTATTTATTTCAACTCATGGGCTTGGGGAAATCCGCGTCGGGAAAGAGAAAGAAACAAATGGCAGGGGTTGTGACGGAACCGTCTAATGAGGCCCAAGCATATTTCGCTCCCAAAGCTCAATTTCGGGAACCTGTAATTCAATCAATGTCCCGGGAGCACGGTTTGTCTGGTAGGCTCGCCGGACGTCCGGGTTTCCCAAAGCTGATGTCTGTAACGAGTCTATTTTCTCCCCGATTAAGTTCAATTCAGATTTGGTCGCTAAAAGCTGCTAACTGACTGCTGCCGACAGCAGCGACTAGCCGTGGTTATGGCGTGCTAGGGACGACTTCAGCTGACTTTTTGCATCATCCGTTTGTTACATTCCCTAAGAAGACCAATCTTGACTTCAGATTCGGGTATGTGGACGGATTTGAGTTGCTCTTTCAACCCTGTCATTTCCCTTTACAGGTGTGTTTAACCCTCTCGTTTCTGTTACACCCATTATTCCGGGCATCCACGTCGCCAACCCTCTCATATCTGGTGCGAATGACCCGAAAAGCTTGTTCTAAGAGAAGACTTCTCAAGGCATCCTCCAGACTTCTTCTGGCCGAGGTAGTGTCGCAACAGGCAGAGCACCAGTCGCCCGCCTATGCTTGTCAACCTCATTTATTGTGTGCCTTGATCTCATCGAATTAAACTTTCGGCGCCAATCGGCCTCCATGCCTCAATACCATTTCTACCAGACAAGTGCATGTCACATACACTATCGGAGATGAGCAGTCGGTTCTGGAGTATTCAACCTGAGACTCAGAATTGTTTTGGTATGAAGAAGCTGTGTGACCCGGTTAAAAACCATCCCGAATACACAAAGTGGAAAGCAATATGCCAGGTGAATCTGTGAGAGACCTGCGCCCATACTGATTTTCGAGCCAAGTCTGGGCGAAGAAGGGATTATTGCAACATCTCGGCAAGCATGGGTCACAGTCTGTTAGCAGATATAGATAACGGAGCTCAAGACGAAAGGACATCTTCTCCACAAACACGCACAACCAACTTGCCCGAAGCCCTCCCAGATTTCAACCTTCCGTAAGCCCTGTCGGCATCTTCCAATTCGTACTCTTCGTCGATGACAGCCTTTAATCTCCCTTCTGCAATCCATCGCCCAAGTTGTTCAAGGTCTTCCGGATTCGCGGTGACGGAGTGGAACCTGAACTTCCTTCGGCCTCCTCCGAGAAACCTAGGAAGTATGTAAATGGTGAACAAGGTCCGAAACGCTTGGAGCTTGATAGGCAGGCCGACCGAGACATAAGTGCCGCGTTGCCCGAGGAAATGATGGCATTGCCAGTAGAGATCTGAGTTGGAGAACACGGTATCCAAGATGTGGCTGTATGTTCGCCCGGCTTGGTTGAGCACCGCAACTGGGTCTTCTGATCTGTGATCAATGACATTGTCGGCGCCAAGACTCCGGCATAGTTCTGCGTTCTTTCCTGAGCAAATGGTGGTAATATTTTCACATTCCAAAGCCTTGGCGATCTGAATAGCGAACTCACCAACAACGCTGCTGCCGCCGTTGATAAGGACACTGCTCCCTGGCCCTACGAAGGGAGCAAGAGACTGGAGGGCTGCGACACCGCAAATGCCAACGCAAGCGGCATCTCTCAACGACACCCCAGCTGGCAAGGCGGCGACACCAGACTTGCCGACAACGACGTATTCGGCAAGAGTACCGCATGTTCGAGGCTCGGTCCTTCCGAAGACCCGTTGACCAGGCTTCAGACTGTTCAAAGTAGTGGCTACTACTGTGCCGGAGAAATCGAGACCGGGCGTAGCCGGTTTGCTGAACACAGCGCTAGCGAGCGGCATCTCGGCGACCTTGTATTCGAGATGATTGAGGGATGCGTAGGCCACCTTGACAAGAGTGTGACCTTGATGCAGCGGCTCGGCACTTTTGGGGAGATTTGCTTCGTGATTGATCTTGATGTTTTCTCGATGCCGCCGGCGATGGAGCGCCATTGCGCTGCTTTCATAGTTCGCGGGAGAGGGCCGGTGGTTGCCATGCTTGTGGAGAGCAACAAGGGTCGCGAAATGGGAACACGGGATAGCTCAAATTGAGCCGGTAAGTAACTCAGTCAATCATGGAGTAGATATAGATGAAAGTATGAAGCGGTGTTGGCGCTGCACTAGGCAGTAGACCATATTGTGAAGACGCGAAGGATTGCGTTGCGAGATGAAATGGCGTTGTTACTGATAATTTGCATTTCAGGCAAAGCTGTAATTCTTCACTCTTCAAGCGACAGAGTTTAGCCGCTCAGTATAGCTGACGCGTGTAAAAAGGCCGTTGAATATGCGTCACATATTGTTAAATGGCCTAGGGATGAGTGGCATGACGTTAGAGAGGATGGGCTTGATGATTGTTAGACATACTGGAACTAATCTTCCGATGTCATTCTGACGGCAGCGAACTTGAATTCTGCGGGGAACACGCAAATCTGCGCTGCTTGGCTGAAAGAGGTCAAGAAGCGCCAAGTTTGTTTGCGTGTTAACTACATGACTATCATCCTTGATTGGCATGAAGTGATGGCAGAATTAAGAGGCTAAGCTGTGCACGTGGAACGCGCAAATATCAAGCATCATGAAAAAATGAGCGTGGCGACAGCAACTAATCACCCCTAGGCCTTTATCAAGTCGGGGACCTCGATATCTCTTGTTTGCGTACCCAAACCAGTTGGCCATGGAAGACAACCCCATGATCCCCAGGACAGCAGATGAATAGTCTAGCGCCAAGTTAGCCAATACGTTTGCTAGTTTGACGTCTGGATCCGTACTCATGTTATTGAGGCTGTAACGGGCATGACGACCGGAAAGTTGTAAAAGACGAGAGCCACAGTGCCAAGAACGACCGTCAAGACATTGGCGATCGCACCAACAACCTCCGGCATCTTGAATTTTCGACGAGGCAAGATCTCTTCGAAGGCCTCTGCTCCCCTGATCCGGTGGTGCAGAGCCAAGGCGGCGGGAAACAAAAAACTGACTTGCTGGAGGATGAGACCCGTCGCCACCAACGCTTTGAAGGTGGTAGATGAAACAAGAAATACGCAGCCAAGAGCAAATATGAGGACAAAGTTGACCAAAATCGCGTTGACGGGAACACCCATTTTACGGTTCGTCTTTCGTAAAACTATGAGAAGACAACGGCATCATCGCGGGCAAAAGACCAAGTTAGACGGCTGGCCGTTTGGATTGCGCCGGTGCACGCAAAACAGCCGCACACCAAAAGGATAGCAACGAACACTGTGGCCGCTGCGCTTGAACCTGTTGCTTGAGACCAAATTTCGAGAATGGGCAGCCTGCAAAACGTCACCGTTAGAACCAAGTTTTCTCAGCTGAATTGGCCGGAGATTGATGCCTGCCGATTACAGAAAGAGGGTGTTGTCCGCAGAAATGAAGATATCTTACGGTGAGGAAAGCACCGGTTAATAATCTGTGAAGCTGTAAAGCATTGCCACACTGAAAACCGAGGCTGTTACGAAGCCGATGACTATGGTTGAGACAAGTGCTCTAGGTATTGTGGTTGCTGCATGCGTGCACTCCTCAGCGAGATGGATGGCACCGTCAAGACCGGAATAGATGAAGTTGGGGTTGAGTAGCCCAGTGAGAAATACAATGCCTTTTTGAAGACCACCCCGTCTGGTTGATGAAGGTGGTCCAAACACAGGAGCTGTCTTGTTTTTCATCAGAGCGTGCTAGGCACGTTACGGTGATGACGAGGAAGCCTCCCAGCGACAAGAAGACTGAGAAATCCTGAGTCATGGTGAAATTAATGGGAGGGATAGGTCCGTTACGTACATCCGACATCGTGAATCCAGGCCGTGCGTTTCATCGGGAAGATATTGTAGGCTGTAAAGGTGAGGTTAAAAGCTTTGAACAACAGAAAGATATGCCAGGTTTCAGGCATATAGGTCGGATCTAGGTATGCCGCGAGCGACAGAACGATGACAGGCATCTGGATGATGAAGCCGGCTCCGTTTGCGATCCAGCCCAGGAAGTTGACTGAGCCGCAGCAATAGCTCTATAAAATCCTACAAGTCAGCCCTCTGCCTGTCGAAATTTGCTTGTTATTTCCGAGCAAAAAACGCTTTTCTTACCAGTCCACGACTATATCGCCGAGGCGCGAGGATACTTGTCCAATGATGTTGACCTCCGGCTGTCGGGTAGACGGACGCAATCTCGGCCATGCTTAGGGCGCACCCGCCGCCGAGGACGAAAATCAGAATGATTCCATATAGCAGAGTAACCGGTCCGCCGGAAGCAACAGAAATTGCCAGGGTGGCCGAGATGGCGGACCAACTATTGCAGATGTTCCAACCCAGGCAAATAATGGCCAGGAGCCCGATGTCTCCTTTCGTTTGCGTTTCGAGGCCGAGCCGGCTTAGTTCCGCGTCTTCGTCGCTAGGGTGTATGCGGAATCATCTGTGCCTTGTTGTTAGTGTGACCCAGCAAAAGTGTTGCTTAGAGAGAAACGGTAGGGTAGCTTACTCTTGTCTGGGATTGCTTGCTGTGTAACGCCAGGGGACTGGAAACTTTTATTTGCTGTCGCGCTCGCTAACGGCCTTGATGCCATGCTTGACAGAATTACGACGGCCAAAATACAGGTCTTTCTACTCGTTCAAATGGTGCTGCCTACTGAAAAAGCACAGTGGACACAACGGATGACGAGTTTGGGGTAACCTCCGCTTATTGAAATATGCAGGCTGCTCAGAATACCCTCTCGATGTTCTGTTTGAAGTCAAATCAAGAAAATGGCGCTTAGGGCTCTCAATGAAACCGTCAGCAATCATAGGGGAAACGGTTCCTTATATTGGCTGTAGCTTTCTTAATCCTGCACAGCAGGTCAGGCGTCTACCAGCTAACCCTAGTACGAGACGAGGGCAGAAAAGGAAAGTGGTAAATGAACTTTGTTGCATCGCCAAACCACTCTGCAGTCTCATATCGCTTGCATGCATAATCAATCTTCTTACTTGCTGTTATTCGCAGTCAAAGCCGCTGGTTTCACGCTTACGTACCGGGTTATGTGTTGCCCGACAGTGGCGGCATATAGGATCCAAGACCATAAGAGGTCCAGCCCCTGATTCTTGTCTTACTTGCAGGAGCCTTCGCAGATGAGGCTAATCACTGTTCAATTCCCACTTCAAGCCTGAAGATCAATTCCATGCATGGTTTGCATCTTAGTCACCAAAAGCAAAGGAGTCGTAAGCGACTTTTCTGGTTCGGACTCGGTCAAGGTTAATTGTAGTTGGACTTGCAAAGAAACTAGAATTGAAAGTCGCTTACAGGCTTGGCAACAGCGCCCTCAACAATGCACCTCACCGGTGAACGTCTCAGCCAGAAGATAGAAGTAATGAATGAATCTCATGCTGCTATTTTTGACTGGCGGATCTATGGCCTTTCTGAGGAGGAACTATCATGAGAAAGTTAAGCTCATATCGAAACACGCAAAGAACAAGGCGAAGGGAATTGCAAAGCTCGCGAACAAAAACGCGAATTCATCGCACCCCTCGTCGGACCTCACGCTGCGCCGTGTTATTAAACACGGCCGGATCGTTCATCGCTCTGGAAGACTAGTAGTAAAGCTTTGATAAGGTACTAGATAGATGCTGCTTTTGCTAAAAGCAAAGCTTTCGGATTACTCTACCCCCCTGCTTAGATTATATTCAAACCTCAGCACGTATGTACCGAGCACTCTGGACTTATATGTGGTATGATGCAATCTTCATCTCAGCCCCTGTATTATAATAAAACGAAAAGACTCTATCGCTTTTCCGTAGCTCCTGAAATCAGTGTAGTAGCTAGCAGGCTTAAAGTATCACTGTGGTTCTGATAGCGTTGGTTCCATGTGATTTATTGCATTCTTTCTTACGCTTTTGCAGAATTTGCGCAAATCTAAATATCATGTGTGCTAACATGGTCACTCGAGGTATCATATGTATTTAACAGGCAATGTGTGATCCGTTACTACAAGACCAAGAAACTAATCCTACTGTGTGCTGGGGCTTTTTGATCTGAATATGCCTACTAAACGGCGAAGGATCGAACGCCTTTATCAGGCTGCAAGAGGAGATGATCAAGGCTTCAAATGACCAATCAATCTTCTTCTGGACATGGGACAGCCGTGTCGTTCCCGCAAACTGGACCAGTTTGTTGGCCCAGCATCCGGCCTTCTTCAAAAATGGTAGGCAGTACGGAGGAGCCTTTCAAAAGTCGTGACCAAGCTCCCAGGTAGCTATGAGGCCGGACTAAGGTATCTACATTTCTATACCTCTACTTATGAGAATCAGCAAGGGTAAGTCGCTAAGCAGTTATTTCTCAGGGGTTAAGAGTACCTAGAACGAAGTTCTTATAAGGAATTAACCCGATGCTTTTGTATCCTAGGTAGTTATTGATAAGGTTGGCGAGGTGATTCTATACCTCGTTCTGGTCATAACTTTTGAAAGGCTCCTCCGTACCGCAAGCCCACAGCATCTCCATGAGTGGGTCATCATCTTGGTTGGTTCCAACACACGACATACTCGATGTCCAATGCCGGCCTTCGAATCAGATTGCCTATGCTCAGATAGTGTGGGCTGAGCCTCGCGGTGGTGACTGTTGTTGGATGGGACCCGAGTCGACCAGGCCAGAAATATAGTCATGTTTGATCCCACTTTTGTGTTCCTCCGCTCATGTCTCACGAATCGATGAACCACCGGCGCTGATCGACGCAACTGGTATGCCCGCTCAGCGATGGCCTATACCATGGGACCCAATTGTGTTGCCTGAGATTCGGAAGTTGTTCATACTTCCTCCTTTGAAAGGATGCTGCATTGGTACTGTAGGGGACTCTGGAAAGTATAACGGAACAAGCCATCATTTCCTGGAACGCTTTGAGGCTCTCGAAGATACCAGTCGATGCAACAGTCATGTTGATTTTGGGGAGAGTAGACGATTCGATACCACTGGAGCTTCTTGAATCGTACAGACAACGACGAGCAGCAGATAGCGGTCTTTGCAGTATCCAGGAGCATCTATCGTTTGTTGCCAACAACCTCATCCAAGTGTTTCGCAACCGAATTTCACTTCCTTGTTGGAGGCAACAAGTACACAAACAATGTCATCGGTATGAGACGGAACGGACGTTGGTTTTCATTTTCCCAATAGGGTAATCGCGGACAGCTTGATCTTGGATATTATTTTGGTGGAGAAGAAGTATGTTCGGCTGACGGAACATTGAGAGTGCGTCTCGCCCGAGAAGCAGTCCAGGTGTTTGGGGGCACCCTGATGAAACCGGTATGCATTCAACAGAAAACCGACCCCGGACCCCGGGAACGACAGACCGGTGCCTTTGGCAACCCTAAGTATTCCAGGAACTTTAAGCCATGGTGAAACTTGTCACGACCTAGCTCGTTCACCAGTACTACCTGGACGGGGAACGATGGAAGCATCAGGAGTATTAAGACTGTACATCCTCTATTCGGAAGGACATAAATTGGCCATATGAACATACCTATATTCAAGAAGACTTGCCTAAACTCAGTAAGTGGCGCTTCTATGTGGACTTTAGACAATATCTTCTTGAGCCAAAGGAATGGTATTCACAGGTACAAGCGTTTCCGGTCAGCGACACCGGTATAATCCATGTTGGTTTACAGGGTGAATGCAGCGATACCGCGTAATTTGACATAATAAATGTATGGCTTAGTTGCTTAGTAATGGCATATGTATGGAGAAGGGAAGAATCTCAGGCTTGGTCGAAGCAGTGGGAGGAGTAAATATCAAACGGGTGAAAGAAGCCCGTCACGTGGCTGGGCGCCACAGGCCGCTACATCAATTGCCACAGCCAGATCCCAACGTGTTATCCCGATAGTTCTGCTATCACGAGAATACACTCAACATCCGAAGCATGGCGACACAATCGTTTCTTAAGCCACATCGTTGCTCTAATCCAAGGAAGGGCTACTCTAAACTTATAATGAGGCAAATAGGCTTAGGAAATCATAGCATTGTGCCTTACCTGACTTAAAGCAACAGGGTACCGCATGATCATGCGCGTCGCCATGGGTAGAATTACATCGGTCTACAGGCGTCTGATCGAGAGAAACTTCCATGAGGGGGCACTGAAGCCCCATTGGATGGTTGTCTAGGTTCTTGCTAAGCCCTACCAAGCGGAAGAATTCTGCATGCGTGATAGAGATGACGTCTTGGTCAGGGTATGCCTCGCGTATCTCCAGACGATGCCAGACCGCGATATCCCCACTGCACATCCGGCCAGCCTTCCAAAGCGCCATATGAGTTGGTTTATAGCGACATCCCAAAGTCAATTGATGCCAATCTTTTGATTACAACAGGCTTGATATGGTTCTAAGAGAGTGACGATTGTCGGTCATCAGCTGAGATTCGAACCGTGTTAGTGCAGGTTTTCAAGAAGCTCTGTAACTTAATGATATATTCGGTGTGCATCCAGAAAGAACATGGTCTGAGGTGGGCTGGTGACTATTGTGTAGAATGGCGCCAAGCACAAGCTAAGATAACCAACTAGTCGCTGTTCATTGTTATGTGTTATGCCTGACAATAGACCTAACCATGGAGAATGCCCTCCGTATTTCTGCAGAAGCGGTTGCCAAAATAAGGTTGATTTTTTGCCGGCCTGGTAGCTGTGAAATTTTCGCATCCTGTCCAACACACCAAGAAGCTGTAGTAGGCCCGCCGTGTCAAGCTCCACGGGAATATTGTTGAATACGCTGAGTACCATACCATCAGCCAAACAAGGATCATATTTGACGTCCCCCAAATCGCAGCCGGTTCATGAGGATGCCAGCCAAAGGACGTTGAAAACAAGGGAAGAAGTACAAAGACAGATTTACTTAACGGGTGAGGTGAGTTCTCTTTTTTGTCGAGTTCGCGAATATTTAATCCTACATTAGTAAGGAATAGCCCAAATGAAGTCTCCATCTTCTTCATATCCATACGAGACCTGGGTGACCTAGGCTGCGTCTGATGATTTAAATTGGCCTTTAAATATCACTGGTAGGTTTCGTAAAATGAATATTAAATTGGATTGTTCTAGCCACATGTAACATGACTTGATCTCTTGCTGTTAACCTCACCACATCAAGTGTTAGACGGCTTTAGCCGGTATTGACCGATTTTTCTCTGCGTTACAAATTGATGTGGAGGCTGCGGCAAGACAACCGAGGACTTTTATTGCTAATGTCTATTGATAGCTCCTTTACATGACAGGTCAAGGTAAACATCTGGTCTGCAGGAGAACGTAGTATAAGCCCGCCAGACCCCGAAGCGATTCTCTGACAGTGATTCTGAACGAAGCAAGGCTGACAACTATCTTGAAAGAAGATCACAGGTTCGGTTTGGCCAGTAGAAATCACAGGTTCAAGTCTCAAATAAATTGCTGCAGGGCTATCTGATAGATTCCGATCCCGAGTTTCGAGTCTTGTTTAAGTAAGGCACGTGGTGGCTTTCTCCATCGCCCTCTGTTTCCATGTAATGATTGAATCAGATCGTCTTTCTATGATCTTGATTGGAGAATCAATGCTGAGGACTGAATGGTTGTTAAGGACGTGCAAGGAAGCTGGACTAGGTAGCTTGACATTTGCCTTAGATATTGCACAAGAAAGAGGAAACGTCATCGTTCATTGTGCTGAATTGGGGGTCGCTTCGGATATCTTCGACCTTGCCAGAGGTAGGAATTTGACCGTTGCCATTTCGGCATCCGGTGTCACTTGGATCACAATATCAGTATAACGAGCCGAGAATCCAAATATCAGACCATCACTCACTTGTAGAAGATGCAGTTGTAACCGTTCGCGTTGAGCGAGCTGATCTTGTCATTCAATCTTCCAATAGGCGAGACTAGCAGATATCATTGTATTAGTTTAGATGGGATATGGAAATAATCGTTTGCTCACGAAGAAATAGACTAACCGCAGAACCCAAAGTTAAAGTTGATATTGTCACAATCAGCCAAGCCCTTGTCGCTGCATACAGTGACAAACTGATTGATTTGTCTCTCTTCAACGTCCTTGGTGGAAGTCTCCACAGGAGCCGCAAAGGCAGCGGAGGAGGCAAAGAGAAGAGCGATGATAGTCTTGGGGAACATGGTGACGGTATTGGAGATTGAGGTCGATCAAAGACGTAGAGTGGGTAGAGAAAGTGGTGAAAAGATTGAAATAGCTGAGGTGAGCTGAGTGAGCTGAATGAGTGTTGTAGTTGTAAGTGAGAATGAAGTGTGATGGTTGGTAGTGAGAGAGAATTGATATTTCCCGTGGCAGACAACGGCCTTTTATGGACTTGAAAAGCGCCTCACTATACATACCGAAATTTCTGAACTGACAGCACGGATTTCTCGCAGAAGAGACGTAGTGAATCTAGACCGTCGATATTGTATAGGCAGTCTCACCATTATCATCACCGCAGTTTCTAATAGAAGGGTTCGAAAGTCTAAAAGAAGCCGAAACTATTCTAGAGAACTGAAGCAAGGAGGATGGTGTACCCTCTACCAACGGAGTGTTCCGGATGGATATTCGCCCCCGGAAAGCATTTCGGCTCCCTCGCCATCCAAATATAGCAGAAGAATAGGTCTTAACACCTTTTTTCCAGCAGGCGTGTGCCTGGTCTCAGCTCTACCCACTACACAAACCTGGCAGGTAGACAATCACCAGGTGATTATTTTATGCAAAAGGCATGGTAAGTTACAGCCACGGAGCTGAAGGCTAGATTTGTAGGAGTGGCCGAGATTACCACGTACTGCAGCACAATTAGTAGGACGGTTCTCGGTAAGGAGGTTTGCTCAGTCTAGAACAGCAGTGAACATATTTCTAGCATGGCGGCACATGGTGCAAGTTTGAAGTCAAGACTTCACAGCCAATATCGTCAGAGTCACATCGGCAGGAAGCTAGATATTTCGGAGGCTCGGGGTCTTGGCAGTTATGCATCAGATCTCGATAGTGAGACCCAGCCAATACAAATTTAGCTTGCAATGGACTTCGGTCCAGACGAAATTCATTAACTATGACTCGTCGATAGAGTCGGATGATCTTAGAGTTTTCACAGAGTTTAGGCAGAGCGTCTTAATGGTTATTTCCTTTCATTCACTAACGAGATATTCGTTAGTTGTTACAAGTCAACTGCATCTGATAGGGCTGTGCTCTCGTAGGGCTGGATTGCTCCGTCTCGGCAGTTAAGCCTCTCGGAACCTTCCAGGCCACGAGCCATAGACTAACACCTCGTCTCGTATGTCGTTTGCAGATTGACCCTACCGGACACATCAGAAGTCTTCACTTCGCTGTTGCCTGACATTTACGAACTACACGCGCCTTTAGACGCTATGGGGGCCGAGATCTTTAGATGAAGCAGACTTGAAGTCCAGCGTATCCGGTTGATGGACTCTATTCACCATGACGCATCTCTCTCCAAGATGATCCCTAGATACTCACGTAACCCTAATCGTAAATAAAGAGAAACTGTATTATAGGCGATTAATCTGCATGTGGCTGCGATACTTCAGAGGGGGTCGGGGTAGATTTTCATGAAACCTTTTGCTGTCAAAAACTGCATAAATAGTGGATTGTCATCATTATTTTCTTTCTCTCTTCATCTAGATCATCACTTCAAACCATTCCTGGTCTTAGTCTCTACACTCTCTTCCAGCCCTTCAAAAATATACACACTATCCTTAAGCCATTCACGCTTTTCAAGCCAAATCCATTCTTTTTCGAACTGAAGCTTTTATCAACATGAAGCTCATCATCACGACCATGTTCCTGAGCAGCCTCTTCTCCAACACGGCGGCAATCAATCCTGCTGTCTACGCCAACAAATTAAATGAGCGCCAAGTTGCCGGGGGCATGGAAACCCAGAACTTGGTCCTGGCCCAAAGCATGCTTAACAAAGCTCGCTCTGACTCGGCCGGCAAGATTCGCGGACGCCGGCTCCAAGAGGCTCGGGAACGGCAGTGCACCAAACAGCCCGCTGCCGAGTGTAACAAATGTATGGACGCCCTCGTCACCACCGCAATTGGCCGTGTCATGGAATGTGGAGTCGCTTCACTTGGTGTTGCTGCCCTTCCTGGGGGGATACCGGCGGTCCTTGCTGCTGCGGGCTTTCTGGCTTGTGATTTAGTAGTTTACGGCGATTACGAGAAAGGATTGGTTGAGTGCAGGGCCTTGTAAAGGATGCTCGAGGTATCGGGGTCGCTGTATGACGGTGCTTCTGTACACACACAGATATCAACACTTGTACCGAGACGCTGCCGGCGCTTTCCGTAGCAGTGTCATCAATACAGTAACAAGCATGTATTTTTAACTTATAGCTTCGTTTAGCGGTGCCCTTGAAGAAGCAGACAGTCAGTCGTCCATAATTTTGCAAATGCTATCTTCAAATCGGTTTGTCCCGGGCAACACCTCCCAGTGACACTTGCATTATAAAGTCGTATAGGCTCTCGACACATTTGAGACTATGTATCTGTCTAGCCCAAAAAGGGCAAGTCTTGCAAGACTTGTCACGCCTGCTTTCTCATTCAAGATGAATTAAGTTATGGCCAAGATTTGCTCATACTCGGCGTTCTGCCCAGAGAAGATCACCTTTGAGCACCCGTATTCAAAGGTATTGAATTTCCAGGTCATGGACGAATATCTATGGGAGTCTATCTGGAAGTATCTTGACAAAATGACATGTGCGATTTGCCAGCCCGCACTCTAGCGTACAGGAAATAGACGTCGTGTTCACACATCAAGACATTTTCCGTGGTCAATACAGAAAGGGATGTCCAATGCAACCGAAATTGCAGCAAGTTAGCCAAATCAGGAGTTCATGAAGTCTAAGTTAACATATCTTACTGAAGAAATGTGGGCAATTTGTGCAAAGTTTCTGATTGCCATGGACAAGAAATTAAGTGGATGGGGATTTGCAGATCATCGGAAACAAACTTAGAGTGCGGTATGTGGGTTTTCCGTTGTGGGGATACCTGACCAGGTTGGCATCGGAAGAAGCCCCCTACATGAGACGTAGATTCGGTCTGGACTTCCAGGATTTCCAGAAGCTGAATGAATCAGTATTGCAAGACCATCCCACAGTGATAATTATCAGGTACAGGTCCCGAAGCTGTGCACTTAGGGTAACATATCAACTCATCAGCCTTTGGCTCCGCTTTGCCAACTTTTCAGTTGAGACTGGCCGTTTCATCATCCAACTACCAGAAAGAATAGTGCACTATGTTGCACCGAGAGGATCCTTTGTGGCTCATACTATTCGGATCAGATTGCGGCTCTGCTACCACTCGAGTTCGACTTGATCTTGAACTCGTCACTCCGAAAGCGTCGCGGCGCCAAGAACTGCTCTGTGTTTCTACATGGCTAACTTTGTTTCTGACATGTCTTCGCTTTTTTTTTCTTCATTTTTTCTCTACATGAAGTCATGATTTCGAAAGAAGTTGTTAAAACAGGTAGATTTTCAGTCTCGGTCTACACAAGGTACGCTGAGTGTCTGCACGCGAACACATCAGTCCCCCTTGGCAGTATCGTCGTAGAATATCGCTAGCCAAGGCGGGACCAGAACGCCCTCGTTTCCGACTGAGGTACACTTGGGTTCCCTGAGTTTTAGCATTCCCTTCAGAGTCGGAGCATTACGCACGGCGAGGATATTCTTTTACCTCCGGGGGCAAATTAAACCATGCTAACGCATTGGATGAGTGAGCATCAAATTGTAACACTCGACAGGTCTAACGAACGCCAGGTTGATCCTGAAAGTGATGTCATACAAACTGCGATTTACTTTCCGCCGGTTGCTTCCACAGCAGTTGTAATAACGTAAAATCTCTATCTATTCAGCTGTCAACCTGTTTTTAATAATGATATCGATTCGTATTGGAAGTCCAAATTAGAGCCCTCAAACCAACCATTTATCCAGCTGGTGCGATGGTCATTGCTAGACTGCCTCGGTATTGGCGGCAACATTCCCTTTGCGATGCAGGTTTTGAGCCGAAAGTTCTGGATGCTCACGACGAGCTGATGGCGAAAACAGGCATGTGGGTATAGAGTGCCATGGCAATTCTAAGCAACCGTGTTAATTCGTGCCTCTCGTTTATCGCGGAGCGCGGCCCGCATGACGACGGCGCTGTTCTTGGTGTATGAGTCGCTATCCTGCTCGGGAACCTAGTTTGAGTGCTGAAGATAGCCGTAGTAAATCTTTGGGCTGCGCAGTTGATCAAGCTTCCTTTTGTAATCTATGTCATGGGACTTGATGATTGACTTGCCCCCTTAACAATACCTCTGGCGCAGAGGTTTGCCAGAAGAGCAAATAACGGCTTGACAGTAATACGAATGATTCAGCCTGCGCTGTTGAGTGACCAGCAATTGTAGATACTAGAGAAGAATAAGGTGGTCTAGTAGCAATTAAACAATGGAATCATAAAACCGCTTAGTAAGTAAATGGATCTACTAGCAATAGGGATGATTGTGACAGACGTCAGGACTGCAGTGAAAGCAAGTCGGCAAAACGCAGGCACAACAATCTCGAGTTCCACGGCTTCTATGGCGGCAGTGGCAGCCTCATCCACCTTGTCCTTGTTCATTAGTGAAATGCTCATCGATAAGACGTAATGGTGACAAGTAGTCTAGCCGTATCTCTGGGTTCAGCCGCTACAGGTCTGTCCCATCTTGCCGCTGTGATATCTAGTGTTTTGGGTAACCTCACTTGCTCATCCGTAGTAATGTCTTCGAAGACTTATATGTTCTCCTTAATCGTCTGCCGAGGTGTTGTAAGCTCTCGACATTTTGGTCGATCTGGGATAAGGCCCAAACCGTGAAGGGCCTGTGGTGGAGTCAATATCTCCCGACTTGGATTCTGGAAGGGGCATACACGCTCACATAGTCTGATTTCTTCAACTCCATGTATCTGTTCTCTGCTCATCGTGTGATATAACGCTCTCGCTGTACTCCTTTTAGTCTTACCCTTCTGTCAGCTGGACTGCCAGAGGCTATGACAGTCGTCTTATGGCTTGATTTCACCTACCGCCCGTAATATTCTATAGCTATTTTACTACCTAGCCCTTGGAAACGTCGATTAAGCTTACCCCCAGACCTTTTTACCACCTTCTGGGATATAGCATTCGCTATCCTTAGAATATCATCGTGGAGATGGAACTGATAGATGGATACTACGTTAAGTTGTTGTGATCTGACGTAGAGTACTTGAATTATTAATTATTTAGTTTCTTTTGAGTTATGGAACTGGTAATTTGAATGTACCACTGTTGAGGCAGGAGGTCACGTGACCTCTGCCAGCCTTTCAGCCTCAGGCCCGCGCCGGCCTGCCTTTTCACCTTTTGCCCATGGCCTATGGCCATGGGCTTCTTCTTCCTTTCTACACAACAACAATACACTCTTTTGCCTCGTTTTGTTGTGTGTGCCTCCACAACCACTATTACTTAAGCTTTCCACGAGGCATTTGTGATCTCGTCCACTGCATTCGAGCTCTGTCACAGCTAGAATGAGCTAGTCTTCATGCAGTGCTCTCTGTTGTAGCATGGCTTCGTTTCTTTCTCCCAGTCAAAAAATGAACCGTCCACAATTATTGATAAACCTGTACTTCTTGACATGAATATTACGGTTTCTTCCGCAGTGAGATACTAGATATAGTATGCACCAGTGGAAGCATTAGTGGAAGCTCAGAGTGCTTGAAGCTAGCGCGAAACCAGAGGTGAATATTCAGTATGAGTTCGGTTTCCAAAGTTTGACTCTGGTGTTCGAACAACCCAGAGCTGGCCCGCCCTTAGTTACATCCAGACGTTTACATCGGGACGCTATGAACCCATTTTGTATTAGACGAAGACATCTATTGACGATTTGGAAAGACCCACAAGGAAAAGGCCACTGGGGATTGAAAAGATTAACGGAATAATTTAGCACTAAAGTCACTGCATACTTTTCATGGCAAAGATAGACGCTAGCGGGAGATGGAATTCTATATGTTGATTTTTGTGACGTAGTGGTCAACGCTCACCGAGCACACTAATGGGGTGTGGGTAAGTGCTTTTCTTATGACACGCTCACCGAACGCCTATTTCTACCCGCGTTACACATAGCAAACATTCTTCTAGAACCAAGTCACTGCTTACGCAATCTCTCTCACCCATGGCTATAACATGCTCTAGCTCCTCAAAATCTCGATATTACTCGAATAAAATCAATAAAGCACTTTCCGGTGGACACCCCCGAATGAATTCGGGCGGCGGCGTAAAGCTTCCGAAACCACGACCACAACATCGTGGCTTTTGTATCCTACACCGAGACTGTTGAGCGTATGAAATCGCTCAGATAGTAGGTTAGAACCCCAAAAAGATTGCTTGATACAGCAAGTCCGCATTGTCACTGATATGAAACCTGCGAGAATACATCAACTCCTTGAATGTCCCCGCTTTCCTTAGTTCAATTCTTCGATTTAGTCCTTGTATTAACCACGTTGTCGTCGGCTAGGAGTCAACCTTCCAGTCTCCTTGTAGATCCCCCTTACTCGCTTGGTACTACTTAGGATGTTTCTCTGGCAAATATTGAAACTTGACGCGAACAGAATCTCAGTGCGAAGCAGGAGGTAGTTATTGGGGTTTCCTTCCTATCCTCCGGAAGGATCTTTGAGGCTGAGCAGCGACGCTACGGTACAATTGCATCGTATGAAGATGGACACGCTGATGGTCTGATCGCCGTCGTCAAAACAGCGATAGAGTGATTAAGCAGGTCGAAGCCAAAGGTGGTAGTGCCGATCGTGTGGATGTTGTTCGTACCAGAAGCCGGTGACTGGAGTGGTGTATACCAGGCTTTCCTTTAGGACTTGAGTGATGTTATATAAAATTAAGGTCTATAGTCAGAATATCCCAGCGCATAGCCTCGTTGCGAAAGCTGCTGCTATATGCGTTGGGCATCACATGTAGCAGGCATGCATTGACAGCTGCATATTGAGAGGCGGACCACACCGTTCAGCGCTCACAGACATGGATAGAGTAACGATTAAGAAATTCTGTGAATTTGGCGCCGATACAAACGCCTTATCATTTATGGTTGATAATTGCTTTCTCAACATCACCCGGGAAGAAGTTTTCGCTATTTGGCGCAGGTAACGGCGGTCACGATGTGCTTCCCTGTCAGAGATAGCTTTCTAAACGATGGCATTGCAGGAACCCAGTCTGCATAGCTCAATTTTATATCTGGTCTTGAGTCCACGCTCTCACATGGTGCCGAGTATTTGTGGTTTTAGGTCTCATACCAGTAGCAATTGCATCCCAAATCATGAGCATTCCGCATGACTTCAGAGCATAGAAGCACAATCATGTAATTTTCACATCTCCAGTTCGACCGCATGCTTTGAAATCATCCGCTATCTGGTTTGGGTTCTTCTACGCATAAATCACGCCCCGAAAATAGAGGAATTATGGCGGAGCCGTCGTCACCGACTCATGCCCTGGTGTCCGACGGCAACGTTCCCGACCACCCGGTCTTCCGAAGGAAAGCTGGTTTTACCGGAAAAGGCTAGCGTTACGGACTACATCAATCTGCTTGCCCCGGTTCCGGGTTTCTATCTCCGGATTCAGGGCACACCATCAACGGTCGAAGACCACGGATGACAATGTTAGTGCATCTAAACAACAACGGCGGACATCGGTGTAACGAATAGATGTTTTAGGCAACACTTGTGGAACTTTATCCGTTTAACTCCGCCCGAGGCCGCGCAGCTTCTTGCTCCGTACTCATTAGATTAGGGGCAGAAGGTTTCAGTCTGTTCCACTGGTTGGTAACTGTACAAGACCAGAGCACTCCATCAGGTCGGGGCAGTGCGTTATTTTTATGGGAAAAGGAATAAAAGATTACAGGGGTCGGACTCAGAATGGACTTATAATGACCGACTGTTCATTCAACAATTTCCCACCTCCCCTCAAACCACTAAAATCTAACCCATTCAACTTCTTTCCAAACATGACCAGAGTTCTCGTCACAGGTAATGAGATACTAACTTCCGTAGTTCCCAAGCGGTTGTGGCTAACATAACGTTTTGCAAAACACAGGAGGTACAGGCTTCGTTGCCAACCATGTCATCGATGTCCTTCTGAAGCGAGGCCACTCGGTTGTAGCCACCGTCCGGTCGCAGGAGAAAGCAAGCTCGCTCAAGGAATCCCACCAAGACACTTTCCCTAGTCGCCTTGATACTGTCGTCGTTCCCGATATCGCCGCCGAAGGAGCCCTTAATGGGCTGGATTCCTACGAGCTAGAAGCTGTGATTCACCTCGCAAGCCCAGTAAGTCTGACTTCAATCCTGACAACTAGCTCGGACAGCCCATAACACGTCGCAGTTCCACTACAACGTAACCGACGCTAAGAAGGACCTCATCGATCCGGCGGTCCTGGGCACCAAAGGCGTTCTGAAGGCCATCAAGGAGGCCTGCCCCGGCGTCAAGCGTGTCGTCGTCACATCTTCGTTTGCAGCCATTCTAAACCCAGGGCTTGCTGCCTCGGGCGCGGAAAAGACATATTCGGAGGAAGACTGGAGCCCCGTAACTATCGACGACGCTTACTCGCACCCCGCGATGGCCTACATCGCATCCAAGCTCTTCGCCGAGCGCGCGGCCTGGGACTTTGTCGCTACGGAAAAGCCCAATTTCACACTCGCCACCATCAACCCCCCAATGGTTTATGGACCAGTCAGGCAGCCGGTCAAGTCTCTCGCTTCCGTCAACACCTCGAACCAACTTATTTCTGAGGTCATCCTCGGAAAGCACAAGGACGGCCTCCCACCGACGGCGATGCCGCTCTTCGTTGACGTCCGCGACGTGGCGCTGGCCCATGTCAAGGCTGTAGAAGTGACGGCTGCCGGAGGCAAGCGCTTCCTCACGGCCGCCGGCTTCTACAGCAATGTTGAGATGGTCAAGATCATCTGGGGTAACTTCCCCGAGCTACGGGAGAAGTTGCCGGAGCCCCAAAACTTCGGAGGGGCACCGAACCCGGCTTTGAAGTCCTTTAGATTTGACACGTCCAGAGCCAAAGAAATTCTGGGCATGGAGTGGACGCCGTACGAGAAGACCGTCATTGATTCTGTCAAGTCTCTGGCTGGCTTGGTGGAGTGAGCCCCCGCTATTGCCTGGGTATGTGCGAGCGACACGACAGCGCTCGACACGAGAACTCAAAGTTTGTTAAGCGGCGAAGGCATAGCTTCCAGTCATAGCAAAGACAGTCCAGTAATCCAAATTTGGATTCGTTTCCATCACGCCCGCAATCTCGTTGGCTATCTTCAATCCACCAGACGTCCACATGAATTCGTAGCAGCGCCGAATCCAGCTCTTGACAGATGCGTCTCTTGAAACCTGGTTGATAAGGTAAAGGGGTGCGATTAGCGTGCCACAGTGAAGCTGTTGCACTGGTGAGAAGGGCAGGGTGTTGGTGTCGTATACACCGGGTATGAGAAACTGAGGCACCGAGGCACAGATCTGGCGCACCGATTCATCAATGGTCCCGTGGAGATCTTGCACTCGGTCCGCCTGGTCTTGCAAGTGGCGTTGCGCCAGATCATAAAGCAAGAGACGCATGGTGAAAATAGCGTTGGAGACCTGCGTGGTATAGTGGTCCTGGTAGACGTTGTAGAACGTGCCGAGGACGCGTGGATCGCTCACCGCGATATGGACTATCCGCGGCAGCCACGTCAACGGACGGCCTTTGTCTAAAGCCTCTAGTTGATCATCCAACGCCTTTGTCCTGTTGAGAAGACCAGCTGTGGAGATGTTCCCACGGTTGACTTCGGACTTGAGGTTGACAATCCGGGCAAGAATTCCCAGGAAGGTCCACTTGAGGCTTTTGACGCGATAGCCAATATTGTGACGGAGGGTCATTAATTCGGGCGGGACGCTGTCCCCTACTGTTGCGCAACTGACAGTCACCGCTGTGACAAGACGAGAAGCGAGTTGACAGCCAGTCGAGCTTGTGATGATGCTGGTTTCCTTGGCTCCAAGAAGAGACAGGCCGCCCTTGACATGACTGAGCCATGCTTGCGACGTGTGAGGGTCGCGGTGGACTAGCTTTTCATACATATCAAGCAGCAGTACAGACTGAAGCGCTTCCTCTGCTGCGGCACCACTCAACCTCTGTATGGCAACGCTTAACCGCTGGATTGCCGTGACGTAACTCGCATTAGCCAACTGTAACAGCTGCACCCTGCCCAGCTGAACGCCCATAAAGGCAAGACTTGCGGCCTCCACGCTGGCGGAAAGGTGGTCAAAAGCCCTCGCC
Source organism: Colletotrichum chlorophyti (assembly GCA_001937105.1). Lineage (NCBI taxonomy): Eukaryota > Fungi > Ascomycota > Sordariomycetes > Glomerellales > Glomerellaceae > Colletotrichum > Colletotrichum chlorophyti. The sequence continues at coordinate 985,851 of MPGH01000088.1, forward strand.
GTCCTGAAATGATGCGCAACTTCACCCATGCTCCGGGTGAAGCCACCGATGTAGGTTGAAAAGAACGCGTACCGGGCCCGCGTGTCCCAACTTAGCTCAAGGGCGGCTGGGGGGTCTCCTGGAAGGGCAGCGCGGCCGTGCCGAGCCACCACCCTTCGCTCCACGGATCCAGACTCGTTGCGAAACTGCAAGGCATTCGGATCACGGTAGCCGTGGCACGTTAAACTCGCTCTCCGGCACTGCCCGCATGTACCGGGCTGAAGATCGCACTACGGAAATCAGACCAGCGCCCTCGATTCCCGACTCCTTGACGAGCAGATAATCTGCTAAGGGAAGGAGGGCTTACTTTCAGCTTTCTCAACCTGCAGGGGAGGCAAGCCGGTGACAAACGGCCTCGATTAACCATTAGTCACGCGGCTCGTTGCGATATAGACGGGAAATACTCTTGAGTAGGGCGGTACCTGATGTCAGTAGACCTACTACCAGCGGATGTGCTATGTTACGTTGCCAGAGAATGGACAGGAGGATCGCGTATTAAACAAAAGCTGATTTTGTGAACGTCGAGCACTGAGGAGTTGGAATTTGCGTCATGCCATAAGTCCTCCTATTGTATCTTAGCTATCTCTTGTTCGGGCTAGTGTTTCGTCCTTCTAAACTTAAAGTTGTGGATTCCTTTGCTAGGCAGGCTGTAGAGGTTTATTTGAACAACATGGATAAGCGCTCAGCTCATGTCGGATCCAACGAACTGCATGCTGGGTAGGGGAATATCTCGGTTTCGGTTTCCCTGACAGCTCACCTCTAACTCCCTAAAAAGCATTGGAAGCTCGCTAGTCACATTCTGGCTTGGGAGAGAGGCCCGTGAGCACTTTATCGCATGATACTTCGGCAGCCCTAAAGTTACGTCCATAGTCTCAGGGGTATGTGGGTAAAAAAACATCCGTAATTTTATCCCTCCAGCAAAGAAAATTGACAACGGTTCTAAAGCTTTTTAATAGCCTCCACTAGAGTGTTACCAATGACTCCCGCGCTAGGTGGGTTCTGGCCCGTAATTAAGCGACCATCCTTGCCACTAACGGCAACTTTGACGCCGAACAGCTGGTCTGCCTTGACGTATTTCCCGCCCCGGCTCTTCATCTCGGTTTCAAGAAGGAAAGGCATGGCGTCCGTGAACTGGTAGGCGTCCTCCTCGGCGTTGGAGAACCCTGTGACTTCCTGGCCCTTAACCAGGTACTCCCCGTCCGACAGCTTAACGTTGACCAGCGCTCCGGGACCGTGGCAGACTGCGGAGACAATCTTGCCAGATTCATAAAACTCGCGGATGAGTGCGTGCGAGACTTCATCAACGGCGAGATCAAACATGGCTAGGTTATCGGCGTCAGCTTGGTGACCGTCCTCATTAGTGTCAAAAGTCATGTCTAAAGAGAACTCACGGCCATGGCCACCAACGTAGAAGATGGCCGCAAACTCAGAAGATCTGCCGATAAAGGTTTCAAGCTTTTCGGTTTCCTTCCAGAGATGTTGCTTGTCCTCAAGGAATCTCTGACACGCTTCGTCGTTCTGGCTCTCCTGTACCGAGTAAGGGTCAAGGGGAGCATTACCGCCCTTGGGTGAAGCAACGACGATGTCCACGTGAGGGGCGAGTGCGTTGTACGGGTGAACGAATTCAGGGAGATACCATCCTGTCTTGAAGTTCACTCGAGTGGGGATGTTGTCCTGAGAGGTCAAGACGACCAAGACCTTGGGCTTGACGGACATTCTAACGTTGTGAGGGATCAAGGAGAGCCACAGCGTAACAGAAGTTAACTGGAAGGAAACTGATATAATCGTAATCGCACGGCTTTCCTGGAAATTGGCGTGTTATGTCTGCCTTTTATGTTCCATCGGACGCCAAGTATGGACTCGGCCGGGGAACTCGAGGTGTTTTCAGGCTTGTCCAACATGTGTCTAGAAAGCCCTAAGCTCATAACCCTATTTTCGAGCGATATTCTTGAATGAATCGTGTCCTGCATCATGATCTCTGGCGTGTGCAGATGGATTTGTCACAAAAGTATTGCCAAGCAGTAACCCCTATGTCCGGAGACACACCCACCGAGTATTAACAAAGACAAAGCGAGTATAGGCAAACGTCGTGTCGGTGTGTTCGCGGATACAACGGCAAAGCTGTACCCAGAATCGGAGTCTTTCCGAAGAGCACGAACCCAGATTTTATCCTATCTGACCTTCTTGACGCACGTAGTGATATAGCCAGAGAACAATCTGATGTTGCGACATCTTCCCTCGTCATGGACATCCGCCATCCAAGTTCCTGTTTTGCGGAACGACCGGAGCAGCTTTTCAGGGGAAGGCGGTACTTGCGGGTCGTCTATGGCTGGGTGATGCAGACGTAAGGACCCGCCCACGGACTAAAACAACGATCGCCGTTGCCATTATCTTTCCTGAAAAACCCGATGATTAAATAGGTGATTGACTACCACGTCACCAAGCACATCTAATTCAACAGCCCCGGGGTCGTTACGGCGTCAAGTCCTGGTCGGTTACTATAGTCTAAGAATAGATTTTTTTATTTCTGGCTGTTGCAGATCTTAGTGTTGCGGGACAAGGCCGTAGTGGTTTGTCCTTGCGTGTGAAAGGAATACGGAGGAGTCGTTACAATGCTTTGTGAAGCTCAAACAAAAATTACTACGTTCGAACAGCCAGAATTTGGTAGTTTTCTATATGACAACAGTGCATTTTTGTGTTCGAGTGCAAGAAAAACGTTAGGGACTCGCCACCGAGTTGATTTGCTCGTAAAAGGAGATAAGCAGGAGGGCGAAAAGCCACGGGAACTATAGTGACATCTCTAAGGTATAGATTAGTAGCGGCCAGCCTCCGTGCAACATGGTTTTACTCCCACAAATAAATACCTGAGATAAGCCAGACGTAAAGTACTAATTCAAAATTAAGTGTCCTCGTTTTATTAGTATTGGGGATAACCCTACATTGAATTACCCTGCTTCAGGTGCCTTCACAAGGTTGAGTTCATATCTCTTCTACGCAGGGTACATGCTCTAAAGAGATAACGGAGGTAAGTACGTATGAGAAATAGTTGCGCAGACACGCTTGGATAGAATTGTTGCTGATGCTTAAAATGATCTAAGGTGTCCGTTACTGTATAGAGAATCTAGAAGCAATGACAAACGATGACAAACGATAGATAGAAGTATTGCCACAATCTACTGATTATCAATATTCGGCCTATTAACTCCTGATGTGACACGTGTCTACAGTGCGCATAGGTAATCCTCCTCGCGCATGTCATAAGGGTATTAACGAGATATGTGAAGTGTGCCATCCTCAAAGCTGAAGGTTTCCAGTCATTTCTACACGGTCTTCATCGTCCAGTCAGACCATTTCGTACTCCCGCATAAGCCTCTCAATACCCAGCTTGAGCGCACGCCGTCCAGACTCTAAAAAAAGCTTTATTACTGATAGGAAAACCCTAAGCGAGGGGCCTGGGCATCCGATAGTCCGCCATATTCATGCGGCAAAGACATTTCAATGGTGCTGGGGGCTCATTGAGGTTTGAAAAGCAATCGGAATGTCCATAATGCCATGCGCGATGAAAGCGCGAAAGAAATGACGAAAGTTGCGGGATACTCCTGCGCGGAAACTCGACAATAGAACGCCGCAGAGAGCATGCATTGCCAGGTCAATGGGACGAATACCGAACACAGGCGTGTTGCTCACATAATGCCACGAAACCACGTATTCGTCCAAGTTGAAGATGAGAGCCATTAATGCAGGGTGTTCGAACCCAGGCCGAAAGCCTGGTACTCGTATATTTGGATCCTCCGGATTTATCTACGGCCGAACCCCGTCTAAGATGCAACAATTGCGCCCCTCTAATGCCTCGCACGGCAATGCTATCAACCGAACCCACCCATTTACAAAGTAAATTACAGATGCCATGGACGCCACAGTGTGGCTACCGGGGAATTTCTCCAGGTCTTGGAAACCACAAAAGGACGAGTCAGGTTCTACGCCAGCAGGAGCTTGGCGGGGTCCTCAATGTAGTTCTTGACGACGTTGAGGAAGGTGATGGCCTCGCGGCCGTCGATGAGGCGGTGGTCGTAGGTGACGGTGATGTACATCATGGGGCGGATCTCGAGCTTGCCGTTGACGACGACAGGACGCTCCTTGATTCCGTTCATGTTGAAGACGGCGGCCTGGGGGTAGTTGATGACGGGGGTGCCGAAGAGGGAGCCGAAGATGCCGGGGTTGCTGATGGAGAAGTTGCCGCCTTCGAGGTCGGGCATGGTGAGCTTGCCGTCGCGAGCCTGGTGTCACACATTGTTAGTATATTGTCTTCTCAACATAACATGAGGGAAGAAAGGAAAAAAGAAAAACAGGAGGGGTGAGGGCTTACCTTGGCAGCCAGCTCGGCGACGCCACGCTCAATGCCGATGATGTCCAAGCTCTCGACGTTGCGCAGGACGGGGGTAATCAGACCCTTGGGTGCAGAGACGGCGATGCTGATGTCGACGTAGTCTCTGTAGGTGATGATCTCCTTTTCGGTGTCGATGGAGGCGTTGAGCTGGGGCACCTGCTGGGCGGCCAGGCACGTGGCCTTGGTGAAGGCGCCCATGTATCCGAGCCTCACGCCGTGGCGCTTCATGACGTCCTCCTTGTTGCGGGCTCGCCACTGCATCAGGGCGGACATGTCGACCTCGTTGATGGTGGTCAGGGACGCGGTGATGTTCTGCGACTGCTTGAGCTTGGAGGCGATGGTCTTGCGCATGCGCGTCATCTTCTCGACGCGCTCGCCGCGGGAGAAGAGGCCGGTGGCGCCGAAGGGGGCCTGCGAGGCGGGCTCGGCCTGCTTCTGGGGCGCGGGAGCGGCGGGCTTGGGGGCGGGCGCGGGCTTGCTCTCCTGCTTGGGGGCCTCGGGCTCCTTCTTCTGCTCCTGCGCCGGGGCGGCGGCAGGTTCGGGCTTGGACTCGGGCTCAGACTTTGTCTCGGGCTTTGACTCCGTGGACTCGGACTTCTCGGCGGGGGGAGCACCGGCGCCGCCGGTCTCTACTCTGGCGACCTTTTGTCCGACGGTGACGGTGTCGCCCTCGGCAACGAAGATCTCGACGATGGTGCCCTCTTCGGGAGCGTTGACGGCGACGTCAATCTTGTCGGTCTCGATACTCGCGATCTCCTCGTCAGCCTCGACGCGATCGCCAACCTGCTTGTTCAAGGAGCCGACGCTGCCTTCGGTAATGGACTCGGCCATTGTGGGGACGACAACGATGACCTCGCCATGTTGGATGCGGGTGCTGCTGAAGGAACGGTATTGGGAAGAGGAGAGGACGGGGAGGGCGCGGGGTATCGTTCTCGTGGAGGTCGTGAGGGATCTGGACGTCGTCGGCGCCGTGGTCTTGGCTGTGGATTTTGAGGAGGTGTTGATGATCTGGGTTCGGCTCGCGGCTGCCAGTCTGGTGGGTTTGGCCAGACGACCGACGGACTGAAGCTGGGAGCGCATCATGTTTGCGGCTTGGTGGAGGAAGAGTTGGCGTAGTGTTGAAGCCGGGAAAAAAAAAAGAAAGAGACTCGACGACCTCGGAAAGATCGGGACAACTTAAGTAGACGTGTTTTGTTGTGTTGAACGAGTATGCGACTCTGGCCCTACAAGGAAACCTTGAGAGAAAAAGGGAGTCATGGGAAATAGAAAATTGCAGAGGTAAAATTGAGGGTACCATTCCATAATTACCCATGGGTTGCTTGGTTGGAGCTCTTTCTGCGGCGTGACACCATTTGCTGCCGCTTTAGCCGTGCGGCACTCATCTCACACGATGTTCCCAGCGACAAGGGCGACTTGGAAAACAAAAAACTAAAGGTACCTTTCCAGTTTCATAGAAATGATGCCCAAAAAATAGGAACCCAAAACTCCAATACTATATCCTTTGGTTTTTCCATTCCTGCGCTACCTCTTTTTACCTTGTCCCTTTCATCCCGTTTCTCATTCCTTCAAATGGCAACGTCTTGCCCCCAACGTCACTGTGTGCTCGAAGCTAAAGCAGCGGCAGTTTTCGGTGTAGGCCGGTAACCGAGCTGGGAAGAAATCGGAAGCTCCGCACCATCACCCGGGCCCCCGAGTCCCCACCCCGCCAAATAACAGCTTCGCCATTGGTCAATGGCACCTGTCGCTTCCGCATCTTTGACATCCAGCGGGCACAAGGGGGAACGTTACGGGGGCCGCGGCAGGAAACTGGATACCGAACAGGGGTTTTCGGCTTCTACCCTCTGCTGTGGTCAACTGCTGCTACTACGTACCAAAGCCATAGCACCCCCTAGTTGACCCTTCACCCGAACGAGGACGAGCCCCCTTTCCACGTCTCTTCCTTGCTCAACACACGCTCCGGCGAATCTTTTGTGCGCGGTGGACCTCGAACCCAAGCTGTCTGGTTAGACGCTTTTGTTATTATTTTTTACTTTTTTTTTTTTCTTAAATGCTCTATTTCTTAGTCAGCAGACCGAGGTCTTGAAGCTTTGCCAAGGTCTTCTTTCAGTTGACGGTATCCCCAAAATGGAAATGGCGAGTGGATAATAGATCAGACGAAGAAAAGTCGAGCTTTGGCCGTGCTGGCCTGAACTCCATCACGACCCAATTCGATTTCGGAGGAACATCTTCATATTACGCAAAAGCAAGACTCCTGAGACATGGCTGCTGGTAACATAAGCTCGGATGAGGGCCGCCGGAGCCCCAGAGTCATCTATTTGACTCTCTACAACGCCCTGTTCGCCAGCTTCTGGGCCTCCATCCTCATCACTGCCTTGGCAACCCAAGCGACAGAGGGCAGAGCCGCTGTCTACCGAACCCTGGAGTCTCAATCGCGATGGGTTCAAACCTTCACGCTCATCGAGGTTGTGCATGCCGCCGTTGGTGAGTTGCCCGCTGTGTTCACTCTTCTGGGCTCACAAGCTGCCGCGAGCGCAAATGGCGGCGTACTAACATGTTCCTGACTCGGACAGGTCTCGTCAAGTCCCCCGTCGGCACCACGGCCTTACAGGTCGTCGCCCGCACCATCATCGTCTGGATGGTTTGCTTCAGCTTCCCGGAAACCACGGCTACGTCCATCGCCTACCCCGCGCTCCTGCTGTCGTGGGCTACGGCCGACAGCATTCGCTATGCCTACCTGGCCTTGAACCTCCACGGCAAGGCATCAGACGCACTCGTCTGGCTGAGGTGAGCAAAGTGCATCCCTGACGGTTGGACCAGGTCACCGGGTAACTGACACCTTGACCAGGTACACAATGTTCTACCCCCTGTACCCCATCGGCATCGCTTCTGAATGGTGGTTGCTCTACAGGGCTATCGAGCCTGCCGGCCGCATCAACCCCATCATTCCGTTCATCTTCTACTTCTGTCTGTCCTTGTACATCCCTGGTAAGTGTACTTGAAAACTGTGGTGCCCTGTGTTTCTTGCAGCTGACGAGTGTGGAAGGGTCTTACACCATGTACACCTACATGATCAAGCAGAGGACCAAGACGCTGTCCAAGAAGAACAAGGCACAGTAAAGCAAACTGACTGCGTGCATGTGTTTTTGACCACGGACGAAGGTCATGTGGTGAAAAGTACAGACGCATGCCCTCAGAATGTGGATGAGCATTAGCTGGTTCCGTTCGCTGGCTTGCCGGACATAAAGGCTGTCAAGAGAGTGCCTTAGCGTTATTTATTACTACCTTTTAGCAGATGCCCGTACTGTTAGAAGGCTGATTGTAACAAATAAATGCTAAGTTAGTGAGCCTAGCTAGGGGCTCAATAAAGAGTTAATTCAAGAGAAGCCGAATAAAAACTTTATAGCCTATACATTCAAGACTGAACTGTTCTCTACCCTCTTAATAAACTCCTGATCGACAGGAAATACCTCATACACAAGCAGGGGATAGAATGACATATTGTCTGGGCTACTGCCCCTCTTGTTTCGTCCTCTTCAACCCGGCGAGCGTTTGCTCCCCTAGGATTGTCCCATATGTTACAGTCACTATAAAGGCCATGCCACGGCGCTCCGGCAAAATTGGCGGCAACTGGGTTTGAAAACCAGGGGTCAGACTCGACAGTTCTTAATCATCCCTTTTCCTCGGAAATTCATCATCGTAGCCTCGCCAATACAGTAGAAGGCCATACGGGTAGCACAGCCTTCTATGTCCCTCAGGCTGTGCGTTTGACAGGATCTCCCACCTGACTCGACTGCATGCTCTTACTTGGCTCGTCGAGCTGTCTGTGTCGAGGTAAGTTGCTTAAATGTGTGCTGATTTCCAAATGTAGTAGATATCAGAGGCGTCATCACCTCTGTCGAAAGCCGCCGACTTTGTTGTCTATTGAACGCCATCGACTTTGTCGTGTTGGGGACTGCTGCAGCCGACCCAGTACCACCGACAAGAGCTCGGAATATATCTCACAGTTCAACTCTGTGCCTGTGCCTATAAAAGCGGAATGTTTCGCACTCACTGGTAGCCCACTGTTAAGCAATGGGAAAGACATAACAGCCACCCGATACCCATGAGACTTTGTTCCAGGAGCTACTAGTAAGCAACGTCAGCCACCAAAGGGGGGAAGAGACTTGTGTTATAGCTGATACTTGTCCACTCTCCCGCACCACGTGATGCGGAGCGACTTCGTATTCCGGAACAAGACTACCGCAGGAGGCACCGATTTGGTTGATTGGCTCTGAAGGCTTGATACCAACTTGAAGTGGAGCCACGCTTATCCCCTGCCTGCCTACCTTACGTAGTATTTAACGTACTTACGGTAGGTGCCTTCCTAGACCGGAGGGGCTGTGCAGATGACTTCCTTCACCCTTGCGACGACGCCTCGACGTCGCACTTGATCTGGGCCATTGGGTTCCGGGTATGAAATCGAGGAGCCTTGATTAGTTCGCCTGCTCAGCTTAATTGCTTCCCATCAATTCCTCGATAGAGCGTTGCGCCACGAGTCCCGGGCCCAACGATGGTCGGATGCCTTGTCGCCAGCAAAGAGAACACTGGCATCCAACGTGGAACAAAGGTAAAGACCGGTTGCTTAACCTGCAGGTCAGTCCAAAGTCTCTTGCCGACCTATACATCCCAAGATCGGTTCGGGAGTTCCAGCGCTCAAGAGCTGCTAGTGCTAAGTTGGCGATAGAATAAGAAAGGTCAAATGCGACGAGAATAAACCCTTTTGCCGAAAATGCATTGACACTGGTCGCACTTGCGACGGTTACGAGTCTCCCTTTCGCCTCGTTTCCCCAAAGCAATCCATTAAGAACTCTCATGCTGGCGGCATGAAGCCAGGGGCCGCTGGTTCACGACCCATGGAGCCCGCCGTCAAGCTGACAGAGATCGGGATCACCCCTCAGGACATCGACCTCCTTGGTCACTACTTCTCAACCAAGACCATGTTCGACGTGAAGCTGGGATGTAATGAGGAAGCTAGGCAAATCCTTGAAGCCAGCTTGACTGACACGCCGATCCGACAGGCAGTCTCGTCTCTCAGAGCTCTTCGGGAACACCTCGAGGCGTCTGGAGAAGTCGCGGCACCTGTCGCGCGGCGGACCCCGGGTCACAGCTACGACTACGGCCTTCAGCAGTACTGTAAGGCCTTGGGGGGTCTCGCATCCAGACTGTCGTATCCGGGCCCCGACGAATTGAGATCGGCATTGCTTTGCTGTCAGGTCTTCATCAGTATCGAGCAGGTGAAGGGCAATTACGGTGCCATGGCCCAGCACATAGTTCAAGGACTCGGCGTCTTGCGCAATTGCCGGGTGCGGTCACAGTTCGCCGCTGCCGATGCTGCGATCAAGTTTGCGCCAGCATACCATGGCCGGATGCCTTTGCTAGATGTCTTCATCGTCAAGCTGTTCGCTGCACCATGCAAGTTTGCTGATCCTCCAGCTCCGACAATAAGCGACATGGGCGAGACGAAGGGGGCTGGATCTGACGTGTCACCGCATGCACAGCTTGCTGGACTCCGCAAGCCTCATGTTCGCACGATTGCACCAGACATGCGGACGGAGCTCACAAGAATCGCCGCAACGACGCTTGAATTTCTCGACCGAGTATCGCATGTCGAATCGCCGGATGACGCCCTTCGACTGCTATTCGACAAGGCATCTCTGCTGGACTCGTTGGAATCGTGGCTCAGTGATCTTGAACTCGTTCTCGCGGATGTCGGTCCTCATCAACCTGAGCCCCTCTCGTTGTCTTTCCTGCGCCTTTTTCATCAGATACTGAAAATCGTTCTCTTGGGAGCACTTCACTCCTCACCAGATGAAGACGCCAAGCTGCAGATTGAAATTGGCCGACTGTACCGCATGGCCAGCTTCGTAGAGGAGGGATTCAAGGCCTATAGAATACGCAGTGAGGTTAGGAGCGGTCGAGGGGAGCCACCAAAGGTACTGGTACGCTGACACATGTATCGGCCTAAGGATGGAAGCATGCCCTCTCCGATCTGGTGTTTACGGGTGGTTCATATACCGGGCAGGTTTAGTATCGGTTGAGATGCGGCGTTCTTCTGACCATGGCTCACTTGGGGAACCTGTCACCTTTGAGAACAGCGGCATCAATTGCCTTCTGGGCCAACGCGGCGCGGCGCATACGAGCTGGGCCACACCGGTAGCTAGAATTTAGTAGTTCTGTTTTCATGAGGGTAAAGGGGGTGCGGAAGACAGATCGATGGAGTCGAAGAGAGATGGCAATTGAAGGACGTGCAGAAACGTCAGCCAAATAAGTTATGATTTTTGAATCTTGTTATAGGTATCGAAATGATTTCTCGAGAGACGCAGCACCGCACTCGGCATCGCTTTCGCTGTCGCCGATTCATCCCTGGACGGTCTCGTATTCTCGGTCGCCATCATCACACTTGCTCCCTCGAGTCGGCCTCAACTAGACCCTTCGCTGCTGCGTATTGATGATCCTGGCCCTCTTGCTGTTTGCAAGACTAGCTCTCACGAGACCTATCAGGACTCAAAGGCCTTCCGATGGAATTTGCGGCATTCATTGCGCCCCTACGAGGGCTGGTCTTTAGTGGCACGGCCTGAGCGACTGGGCCTATACCTTTCGTGGCCACCTGGGTCGCCTTTGCCGGATGGAGGCCAACAAAGATTTGAGCTTGTTTGTAGGACAGAGTCACGTCTGTTACTAAGACTGGGCTTTACATGAAATTGATCATTTTAGTTTGTCTAGCATCTATTGCTGGATTCCCCGCCTCGCAACCTTTATAACCCCTTCCAACACAGTGCCCCCCTTACTCTGCGTACCGCACATGTAATGACGTGTCATCAGGGATTTGAAGTGCACTTCCTCGCCCTTACGTGACCAAAACATCCGCCAAGAACCCCAGAGGAAGCGTGCGTTGCGCTCGACAGCATTCTAAACATTGGCGTGTTTTTGAATTTCCCTCCCTTGTTTTGATGGCCATTGTAAAAATGCCTGAGTGCTGCTTCTTATTTACAGATGACTACTCGTAAGTAGGCCATGAAAATCGTAGGCCGCTGGCATCATTCCAGCAAGCAATGTCCGCCATCACCTACTGCCATCAAGCTCTCCCACCTTGAACGCGCGAGCGGTGGTAGTGCGATTTTGATGCGGATTGAGCTCTATTATATTTCTCTACGTGCGGCAGCCAGGGCCTCCCTGTCGGCAGCAAACACCCGCTGTATGGCTGGTCGGTTGACGACGCGGTCCCACCAAGCACTCACTGCTTTGCGGCCGAGGACGAGGTCTCCGTACCCGCTCGCGAAAAGCCTCTGGATCAGCGGGATGTAGTATATGTCAACGAGAGTGAAGTCCTCCCCGGCCATGTACTCCCTTTGCCGCAGGATGCGTTCCGCCACGTCGAAGAACGTCTCGACCGACTTCAGCGCACCCGAGACGACGGCCTCGTCAGGAGGCAGCCCCATGAACTTCTTGGCGAATTTCTCAAACGAGATTCTGCCTGCGGGGTCGGAGAAGTAGAGGATCTCTTCCGATAAGGCCTGGTCGAACAGCGCCGTGGCCTCGGTGTCGGAGTCTCGGGGGAGGAGAGGGAACGAGTACTTCTTGGCGAGGTATTTGGAGATGGCGCGGCTCTCGTAGAGGGTGAATCCGTCAGGGAAAGTGACCACGGGAATCTTACCCCACGGGTGACGCTTCATGTGTTCCTCGGACTGGGTGCAATGGCGTCAGCGATTTACCCAGAGTGGAAATGGTCCGGTTCGCCCACCTTTTGTTCTCCTTTTGGCAGGTTGACCAGTACGAGTTCGTATTCCGTGAAGCCACCTTCGGCGAGAGTCAGGCGGACACGGTCCGTGTTGGTCGAACCGCGAGCGCCATACAGGGTAAAAGCTGGCGCCATGTTTGAGGTGTCCAGTAGTTTCGACACGAGTCTGGAGAGGTTGGTGATGAGCTTTGACATGAGGGAAGAACAGTCTTCGCCCTCGTTGGCTTCAGAGAGAGACTGGGCCAGCCACTCTTTTATGTTGATTGAGACGACTAGGCCAGGCCTTGGAACGGAGCTACCCTAGGTATGACAGATATAAAAAAGTATACTATCCACGAAGAACGTAGGTGAGTATCCGTAGATACTGATTAGACGAAGCATCTGTCTTGGTCAACAGCACATGTAGTTGGTGGGTTCGCTCTCACTACCCAACTGAGCTAGCGCTGACGGCTGCGCCGGCCGGCCAGTGGGTGCCGTGCCGCGCGGGACCCGTGCCCCGTGCCCCGCGCTAGTCAGAGCTTCCGTTTACAGCATGCGGACCGAACGAACCAATCACTTTTACGGAGGGCTACCTTATACCAAAGGCAACTTAGTAAGACATCACCAGGTCAAGCTTCTAGTCTTTTTGTAGTCTAGCCGATATAAGCAAGCATCCTCGTCTCGTTGAGTCGATTGCAAGCTGGTCAATATTAGATGCATCTATAACCCGTCGGCTCTCCTGTGAACCAATCATTTTCTTTCCGCCCTCATAATCCCTTTCTCAGAAGCTCAACCAGGTAGGGAGACGGATGATAAAAGCGGGACATCTTCTCTCATTATCGAACACCATGCACTTCCTCCTTCTCGGCACGACTGGGCGGACCGGCAAGCATGTCGTATCCGAGCTACTGTCTCAAGGGCATACAGGGGTTGCCCTCGTCCACACATCTGGCAGCCTCTCCTCTCGTCCTGGCCCCACTTTCGTCACCGGCTCGCCGCTATCAAAGTCGAACATCAAAGCTGCTCCCTCCGCGACGCCTTCCATGACACCTGCTACGGCCATCGCCACACTGAACACCGTCCGCGAGTCCGACAGCCCTTTTCGCGCCCCAGCTCTCGTCTCCCCGCTTCCTGGCCGACTCGTGCGCCAACCTTTGCGAGGTCCTGGAGCAGGCCGGCATTCGCCGCGTTGTGCCAATGTCGACGGCGGGCGTCGGGAACTCCTGGACCAACCTACCGTGGCTGTCTAAGGCGTTCATGGGGTGGAACAACATCAAATACGCACTCGATGATCACGGCCTCGTAGAAAAGGAGATCCAGTCGACGAAGATGGATTGGACTCTTGTGAGGGCTTTGAGGCTGGAATTCGACGACCCCAAGAAGCCCCAAAGGGCCGACGCCAAAGCAGATGTGGGAAACCCTGGGCAGTGACGGTGTCGGAATACGCATGACCGACAGCGTCAGCGTCTCCAGTGCGGCGAGGTTCTTGGTCAAGGTCGCGGTTGAAGGACTTGTTAGCAAAACCGCAGTGGTGATGAGGGATTGATGCCGCTGAGGATGTAACGTAATAATATGGTGATTCTCAAGAGATCGTCACGGCGGAAGTTAACATGTAAGCTCTGTTCTGCCCAGACGTGGCAAATCAAGGAAGCTCGGTATAGAGGGGCATCGGAATGGATTCACAGAACTCGATAAGATTCCCCCAATGCTCGTGCCTGGGTCATTGAGTTTACGACGGCTGATATCAAACATGTCCGTCTGAACAGACCGAAGCCGTCTTCACACGTTCCCAGAAGCCCTGAGCGGGGCTACAAGGCTATGTACAAACATGGGGCAATTTATTTGCACGTTCAGATTTGCGATAACCCCATTAGCTTCAACCTAAGACCACCGTGAGCACAACGACGACCGCAGTCTGATCACTCTCAACTGCGTTGGAAGTGTCTGCTAACCGCTGAGCAGCATGGCGTTGAAACCACGTGTTAGAGATTACGACCCGAGAAAAATGCCCCGGGCGGTCCTAAGAGTGGAATCAAGAATGAGAAGGATTTAGCGCTAAGAGAGGCCACTCACTACCTAGCCTAGTCCAGCCCGGAAGTCCAGTACAAAGCTCAAGCTTTGGCTGCAAGAATAGTCAGCAATATAGAACTCAAGAGTGCATGAGGAGCTGTCTCCTTGAAAATATTGATAGTAAGGTTGGCTGCTTGGAGGGGGCCGTCGCTGGGCTGGAGGCGATCGTGGATGCAGGTGACAGACAGCATGGTGCTGCGTCCAACGCCGATCAGAAGCAGACCGTCCGGCCGGTACTAATACCGCATATTTACTAGAGATTTATGAGCCCTAGCCTCCCCTAACTTGTTGTAGAAGGTGAGCAAAAGTAGCGAGCCTTAGCTGGCTCGCCCCATCAGCCAGATGTGACGAGTCGAAGAAGTTCCTAACACTTCCACGGAATGGCGCAGCCAGCACTCCCTTCTAAAACATCGGTTTATGCTGTATCACCAATGAAAAGTATCCAGATTTGTAAGAATCTTCTTTTGATTTGATCAAGGGCATCACGAAGCGCAATTTGCATTGGGCGGAATACGCTTATCTGACCCAGTTGGGTTAAATAGAAGGCTAAAGAATTCTAAGCGATTTTTGTAACAGTCGGTATCTTAACAAGCATCTGTGTCGTAACTCCAAGCCCGCCTTAACTTTGCTCAGTCGTAAAGCTGATCACCGTCCCCCACACTGTCCTGCTTAGACGCATGGGGACTTGTCACCCTGATACCATTCTCCAACCTCGACAGATTCATCTCATAATCCTTGTGGTCGCACCAAGTCTTGACCATCTTGACAGCATTCTTGATTTCTCGTCCGTTAAGCTGCCACTGCCCCAGCTCTTTCATGTCTTCGTCCGACAGCAAGCCCGCCCGATTTCCCCCCTTGGCCAACTGCTGTTGAGGCAGCCGGTCCAGAAACTTGCGCCAGATGAGCTCGCGCGCGTGGGGCGCGAGCGGCTTGAAGAGCAGGTGCAGGCTCACGCGACTGCGAAAAGCCGAGTCAATCGTGTGGTACAGGTTCGTCGTCAGGAAGATGATGCCGCGGAAGTATTCCAGCTCGCGCAGGAAGATGGAGACGAGCTCGTTGCGGGCGATGTCGTTGGGATTGCGCTCGGCCATGAAGACGTCCGCCTCGTCGAGGAGGATGACAGCGTCCCACTCGGTGGCCATCTCGAAGACGCGCTTGATCTTGGCTCCGAGCGTCGAAGGATTGATTCCCAAGTCCTCTGCCTGCAAGTAGAAGAGCGGGCGGTGCGTCCGGTCGGCGACGGCTTCGGCCGTGAGAGTCTTGCCTGTGCCTGGCGGGCCACTCAGCAAGATGATGAGGCCTTGGCCTTTGCCGACGATTACGTCCTCCATCGCGTTCTTTTGGGTGAGCCCGTGTTTCTCCACGAACGAGAGAACCAAGTCTTTCTGTTGTTCGTCATAGACCAAATGATCGTATGCACTGTTATTCCAGGCAATCGGTTCAATGTCTTCGACGTAAAATCCCACTGCACATGTCTCAGTCAGGGATGCTTCATAAAAAGAGCATGACGTTAGGCGAGGACTTACACCAGAGCTTGTTCTTCAGAGCGAAGCCCTCGATAATCGGCGATGTAAAAATGAGGTCGTCTGGGCGGCCAAGCATCTCCTCTTTGTTTTTAATCTGGAGCGCCTCAGTGAGATGTTTGACAGTCTTCGTTTCGGTCTTGTTGTCCGACTTATCCCCTCCCGCATCCTCGTCCTCGTACTCCTCATGCCTCCGTGTGGCCCGATTCTTCCTACTCTGTGGATCATCGGTCTCTCTCTTGCCCTGGGTCCGCTGGTACTTGTTGAAGCCAACGACGTCGATAAGGATACGACCTTCGACATTGTGCCTGTCCTTATCGTCCACGGCTATGCCGTTATAGGTGCAGTACGTTAAACCTTGGAGGTCAAGCACCCTTCTCCCCCTCGCGAGCGTCCGCCGCCGGATATCTTGCGGCTGAGGATGGAATTGGAGTGGATAGTGCAAGAGGTCGCGGATGGGCTTGTTCCCAGAGAACTGGGGAATCTTGAGCTGATGGTCGCCCCAAATGAAAGCTTCGCCGTTGAACTCTAGCATTTGGCAGTTGATATTCAAAATCAGGCCACACTTTGTCGACTCGTATGCCGTGTCTTTCACCTTGCACAACATCTCGGTGTTGCGACCGCTGCTGTAGACGATGGAGTCCCTCGGAAAATAAGTCCACGCTAGCTTGAAGTTGATGAGGCCGCTGGCTTGCAGGCGTCGTTTCTTTTCCCTCGTCTCCCCGAGCATGTCGTCCAACGTCCGCACGAGAAGCTGTAAGTACCCTGAGAGAGAGGGTTCTTCGGTTTTCTTGTGCAGATCAAGAATGTCATCGTAACAAAAGAACAACGGCCGGAAAGGCGCTTGGAAAGTGGCTGTGTCCATGGGGTCGATATGAAAATCCTCCTTCTTGAGGATGAGTTCCAATGCAGCGACCAAACTCGGGTTCTGGATGCTGATTTGGTGGTACGTCAAGGAGAAACGGCCCCCGATGATTGGCTTCTCGATGTCTTTGATCTTGTAGACTTTGATGGCGGGGCGATCCTGGTTTTCGGCTGCCTTCTTACTCATCTGCTTGGGAGGAAAGTCGACCCAGTCGTAAATGCCATTGCAACTGTTCTTGCCCTCATAGAGCGTTTTGACAGTAGCATCGACACCAAACGTTGGGTTCTTTGCGGACTGCTTTTTGGGGTCATCGTCAGAGAGGCTACCATCAACGTCCTTGATGGACCGGCCAGTCTTCTCAGTGCTGGGCAGGATCCTGCATCGCCACTTCCACGCCACCTCGGACAGGTTCTCCCTGTCAAAGGTGTCTCGAATATCACTGAGATGCATGGTAGGGGTGTGTGATTTGAAATTCCGTGGCGACCGAGGCAAGGAAGGAATATAGGGATTGATAACGAGGATGAAGTAGAAACACACTTGGACCTGGGTGCTGGAGGAATCGGATGACCTAAATAGTCTCGATGCCCGCATGTAGCATGCCGCATGCGAAAGTCGGACGGCAGCCTTGACACTTTCATTGTTGCCTGATGTTAATGACCACATAGTCTCTCCCCGTGCAAAAGGGTTTCGAGGCAAGATGGTCCGCGGCCATCATGCAAGGCGGCTGAGCTGCGTCCTAGTGGCTGACCTACCTAGTCTAACAAGTAGGACTACCGAACTCAGCCCCATGTACCGGTGAGTCAATATAAAGCGCCCGAAAAAGCTAAGGAGGCCAAAACGCACGCTATGGCCGGGACCAGATTCAGTACACCAATGGCTTAGAGGAATCTACAGCTCCTGGTGGCCTGCTAAGGAACCAAACAACTCGCTTTTTCCGCAGGGCAGATTTTCCGATCGCTTATGTTTGACAATTGCGCTAGTGGATGTAATGCATGCCACAGTAACGAGGAACGTGAACAGTAAGCAAGTGAATTGAGGGGTGGGCAAGGCCGGAGTATCATTTGGGTCTCTAGCACCGCCATAGGGGTTCTGGTGCTCGCTGATGTGGTTCATCTTGTCCTTAAAAGTTGCACTCGGACCAACTACCTCATGTGCTCATTCAATATCGCTGTTTATTGGTTTAAGAGAGGAATTGCCATCTTGCTTACTAACAATCTGAGACAACCGTATTCGAAGTCTTGTTATGGGAACGGGAATCTTGTATTTGACAGGCGTAACTTACAAGCACCGGGCGTAGACATCACGAATAAAAGCCCCGAGGTGAAGTGACTCGCCGCTTGAGGTTTCAACAATTCCACATGCTCGATATTGAACCAGGCGACCATAATGAAACACATATCGAAGAAAAAGAGACGAAGAGTAAGATCACTTCATACACTCATAAGCGGGTGGGATTTTTAATATTGGACGGCGAATCGATAAACAGTTTACCGTCATGTAACTTAAGCAATGGTTAACTAGTTTTAAGGTCAAATCCTGCTTGGAAGCCAAAAGTACAAGAAGAATGAACAAGGCGAGGTACAGTGTTTTTCCGAAGCAAACAGAACTTTTGGTTTCTCAGCTTAGGTTCTCGGAAAAGCATATCCTGTTCTCACAGTCCTTTGCAAGTCAGTAGGATGCCCAAGATATTTTCATCGGAACGGGGACAGACCTCTACAAATTTGCTGAAGTATGTCTATAATTTCTATTAACATCACTGCGCAAAGCAGAAAAGTCGAAGGAATGACGATCACTTACGCATTTCCCGCCTACGGTTTCGGTGCAGCAAATTTCACGAGTCGCTAGCACTTGGTCAGGCTCGTCCCGAATGACCTTTGTCGGCTCCCCTAGGCTGGCGGCAGCCACAGCGGCCGTAAACAGCACAACCGACGTAATAAACTTCATCGTGCTAAACCAGGAACTTATCGGGTGAGGTTTGAGTTATGATCGACGGAATTTGAAGGAATCTTGACTTGTCTCAATCCCCAACGGAGGTTTCTTGCCTCCTTTTATATTCTGATGACCGCTGAATGCCCCCGGATCCTTCATGGCTCTATGATACGAAGCGCACCATTATGGAACATCTCTACATTTACAGCTTGACAACGCTCAGCTCCGGTCTAATTAAATAGAGTTTCTGTTAACACTTGTCTGTCACATAATCTTTTTAAGACGATGTACTGTCTGGGACGAACAACCGGGGTGCAATAAAGATGCGAGCAACACAACAAATGGCCAAACGGCCCCTCACTCAATTTAGGAACATGGAATATTGAATCGGTATCCATTGGGCTTGTATTTAGGAGAAGTTGCGTTGCAACTGTCGATCGTTCCATCATGTGGTGTGGCCTCCTCAGGTTCACGGATTGTTCTCTTCCTGGCCTTCGCAGAGAGAACAACAGGCTTTACTAAACTCGCTGGTTCTTACTTATACTAAGCAAAAATGCACGTTATCTGTGGACCTTTGGGGCATTTTGCAGAGCTAATATTCAGAAAGTCCTGTAGCAGTGTTAATGGTGCAAAGTTCCCGACGATGGCTGCAGAGACAATAGCCTCACTAATACTCATGATTCAAGCGATTCCCCTGGAGGCTGTATGGGATGCTGAATCCATGTCTTCACTGGTATGGTATTCATTTTGACAAATGGCAAGTAGATCAAACATGATACGTTGTACATCTATATAGGACTTATAGTGTACCTCATAGCAATCACATGACCGACAGGACCATATATTCCAAAACAGGGCTTAGAGGAACCTTTCTTTCCGCGGCCATTCCTCGTGACACTGAGTTCCCGCCGGACCATCGCACTCGCGAGCCCGGTGGGTCCCTATGGATCCAGGGCTGTGTTTTCTGCCGTCGTATTTGCTTCTACCATAGTAGCCTTCTTTTCTGACGAGGCCTGCTAGCTCGAAGGCAGTTAGAACGCTCGGCCTGGCACCAGTCTGTAGTTGTGGACTCTCCGGAACGCACATAATTCGGTTATGCTCCGCCACGCGTGTCTATTCCGACACATGCTGTAGCTAGTTAAACACTAAGGCGCCTTTTTTACTGATGCAAAGAGGTTCCAGGAAGTTACGATTTTTTGAAGGATGTTCAGGACCAGATCTTCCCTATTTTCATCGCCAACTGCCCATGCCCGAGGATACTCATCCACTGATTCAGCCAGACGGGTGGGGGGGTTAGTGCCACTGGATGCGTTAAAAGAACGGCGAATAGTCCGGAGGGGCCGGACCTGCTCAGCCGACTGCTCAAAACCTGCTTTTAGTAGGGCGATGAGTGATAGAATCATAGTTCTGAGAATGCTAATTTACAGTAGAAAACTAGGCTTCGGGCAGCACACTTCCGCGGCCTGTCTCAGCTACTGATGTAGAAAGGGACTTTATTTTACTCTGGTTAGAATGAATCCCCGGATATGGCTGCAAAAGCTGATATAAACGTAGGTAAGCCTACTAGAAAAGCGTTTTCCGCATGTTCAGTTAAAGCTGACGTGAACAGGGCAATTGGCAATCGGCGTTAAGAATCGAGAAGATCTGACCCTCATGTGGCGCGCCTCGTTAGAATGCCGTAGTGCAGGTAGATAGACAGACTATGTTCGTCATTGCATAACTGCGTAAAACGATATGTAGCAGTCCAGACAACATATCATCTCTCTCAGTTTCTAGAATTTGCGCGTAACACTGGAAAATTTACTAATTATGCTCTTTCATCTTCTCCAAGGTGATTGTACAATGAGTCTGGGCTTGTCTAAGATCTTCAACGTAAGCCAGCCTCACTCTCGGAGTAATCACTTCGGGATTGAACGCCAACGATAACCTGAGATACCAGCCGCAGAAGTGGGATGTGGTCCAGAAGACAGCTAAGAAGCGTGATCTGTGGACACCATGTTCCACATGCTTGACGTGACCTCTTTCGTCAGGGTTCACTGACTCTCCGGCTGTCCAAAACGATGTCCGAGATCGCTTCTTAGGTGGAGAAGGAGGACATCGCGCCGAGACTGAACTTCTGGGCTGCACCCAGGAGGTATTGGAAGGCATTCGAATCCAGATGCAACGCTACTCAGGACCTGGACAAGCCGGCCATTACCTGAGATTTCGAAATACACCTGCTCCATCCAACGACAACGACACCGACGTTGAGACAGCAAAAGAAACTGAGGACGATTCTTCCACATTTCTCCTCGATACCAACAGCGAAATGCCCGGACAAGGATAGCAACTCCGCAACAACCGTGGACAGTTTGTTTTCACGCCTGAGCATCAGATGAGCGGAGGAGATCCCGCTGCCTCCACTGGCGACAGACACCAAAGCCTGATCCCACTCTTCGCGGCGCATTGCCAACCCTCAGCCGCTGGTCCCTGCGTAAGCGCCAATTGATCTGACGCAGGATTCATCCACCAGGGATACCATAGTTGGACCATACAAGACCATGGATGACTATTATCAATGGTAAATCCGCCTCAGAGACTATAATGACACTTAAGCTCAGGCGCCGACCGCGGTGTAAGACTTCACCGATGCTTTTACAATGCGTTCCACTTTGCCCCAATAACCCACAACTCCTAGTAACTATGTTCGTCGTTTTTAAGAATTGTAATCCTGAAGGCATGCCTGCGACTCTGAATCCTCCCCCTGCAACTGTCTTGTTAGACAAGCTAACTTACGATGAATAAGAAGCAACATTCCCGGATGCTAAGCGCAGCTTTTCCCCCGCGAATTCACCGCGTCATCGCCAACTTCGCCAAGTTGGTGTCGCAGGAAGAACCCATTGTCACCAAGCTCAGTTTGAGTAGTATCCTGACCCTAGGTACCGGAAGGCGCACTGTATTGCCAACGTTGGCGTTGGCTTTTTCCGTCCCCGTGGGACAATAGTTACGCTAAAATTGTTGGAGATGCCCCTATGACCGTGTTGAATGTCTTATAAGGTTCGGAATAGGTACAATTCCACCTTTTAGGTTGGCGATCCTCTTGGCCTAGTGGTTCTGGAGCACGCAACTATTTTGATCCTAACAGACATAAAGAGTGCAAGTTGATGGAGATAGGCTAATATAAGCCTAACTCTTGATTCTACAGAGAGTTGGCTAAAAGTTATTAAAACATATTATCAAGCTAATTGTCAAGGGGTTATAGAAGTATCACGAGCGACGACGGCAGCCAACTATGGCACGAAGCAAAAGCTTCTGGTACAGTCTATCTGACAGCCGTTCCGGATCTGACAGAGAGCACTTGGACTGCGTGGTGGTTACACTGGGATACAGCGCACATACTCAGGAAAGCAATGAAACGATAAAGCAGGACGCAGGCAAGCAACCAACCAACCAAGTAAGCAAGTAAGCAAGGCAAAATGAGTAAGGCAAAAGACAGGTATCAGTAGATAGGTGTATTCATGGTTGGCCTCCTCCTCATCGACGTGATCATGGAGACTGCCTACTTATTCTGTTGACACATGTATGTCACGTGTGTACGGGGGATCGATCTGCGGTCACGGTGGACTGTGACAGCTTTACTATTGACGTCGCTGCGCCATATTCCCTGTTCTTGTTTTGCGCGATATACCTATGCCGCAAAGTGACCAATTGCGCCGGCTTTAACAAGAAGACTTTTTAGACACTAAGTAGTGATCTTAATATATACTTATTTATTACTTATATTTAATTGCCCATATCTAATGAATTGATCATTAGAGATAATTATATACAACTAGTAATTACCGCACGCTATCTTTACGTAACCTATCTATAGTTCTTCCATACCAGTAAGACTATACTCTTCCTATACCGTGAGCTACATCATCGTGGTTTCCAACCGTTAGCAGCCCAGTAGGTGCCCCTGGTCCTGCTGTGCTGTATCTTGACGGGTCGTAATACTTCACTGAGAAGGTCAAGCGCCCAATCCTAATAACTAGTTATGAAGAGATAATTAATTACTATCATGATACACTAATGCTATGAACAATTGGTGCGTGGTTCATGTTGAGCATGTCTGCATTGAGTTGCAAGTTCGTAAAACCATGGAGCTAACGGCTATAAGACCAAATGAGACCAACCGTCAGTAAACGAGTTTCTTGGTAAGGGACAGAAAATGGCTAACTTCATGGTCAGGTAACTTCTGAAGGCAAGAAGTTTGTGTGATCTCAATACCATGTATGTAAATCCAACCACTTGAAATAACTGACACCGTTATAAATCACGATCCTCATCAAGTAGCGTAAAACGAACAGTCGCCATATCAGTAATTTGCTTTCATTGACCGTGATAGGCCAGCAGATCACTCAGAAAAGTTGGTGAGGCATGTCTAGGTCGAATTACAAGCAAGCTATACGCGTGCATCTGTTCAATTTTTTGACCTTGGACCGACGAGGGCAGTGAGCTGTAAAAGTCAGTGCCAGGGAGAAATGGGGGACTTGACAGCGCGTCACTTTGAGTTTGAGTTTGAGTTAATTACTGAATTGGGACGAAGATGACTCAGTAAATGGTCCTTAGCTTGGCACTCATGATCATTTCGATTCTCTTAACAGGCTGCATATTCCGGTCCCACCTATCAGCGCTAAGTTTATGATTTTACTTAGGGTGAAGAATGTTCTCTGAATGTCTGTGTTCGTGTGTGATACAAGTCCGAACAGAAATTTAACAGCGAGACACATGGCTATGGTTGAAATGAACTTCTGCGGAGCTTTGCGGTCGAATATAGCTTGATGCCATGCTCTCAGGTACTTCCCCAAAGAAAGGCACTATCCCGTGCGGTTCATGACGCTCGCGGCATTCAACTCGTCACATGGCATCCAGAAACTTTCGAAACTCGCCGTTCCAGCCTGATCAATAGCTAGGAAAGCTCAATTGAGGCTGTTTCTCTCGCTTCCACCGTGTGGCAAGGGAACGACCGAAAACCACTGTTCAGAGGCGAAGGGACTTGTCAAACATCACGATTCAAGCCAAATCTAATCTCCTCTGCGCTAGTTGAAGTGAAGGTGACTTCTTCATGTGAGCGGCCGATCGATTTGAAATTTTTACGATGAGGTCATCGAGCTTTCCGTTTTGCTGGCTGTCCAGATAGTCAAAGTGTGGCCTCTCGTGCTTTTTCTTGCCCCGTGAGTAAGGATTTTGTATCAGAATTGATCAAGTTGCACGCGAAACTGGGTCTCTACCCGCTGTCATATTTGGATGTTGTCATTGAACGCGCGCTGTGAGACCCCTGGCACGCTTGCACATGTATAACGCAAGCTAAAACCTTGCACTGCAAACACCATCATTCAAGGCATCCATATACAGAAGAGGAGGGGTCATAGGGGTGGGCGTCGAGGCACAGCTGAAGTTTGCTTCCATCCGTCGCAATACTACGTGACACAAACACCACGACGGCAGCCTGTGCGGCACCTGGAGTCATCCAAACCGATGTCGTTGAAGGCTCGGTTAGAAAAAGAAAATACAGTAGTTAGTTGTTAAAATCGCTCGCTAAGTCGTTCGAAATTTTCATCTTTGTTGCTCTGATGCATTTAAATCCAATGCTGGATCTCTTCATCAAGGTTTCTCAGGAAGCAGTGGTCCAGCATGCGCGATGCGGCTCTGGGAGAGATAACCATGGGAGACTATCTAGGAAATCGACAATCGTATCTTTTCCCTCGCATTTGCACGAGTAAATCCTCCCGCCAAACTAATCGCTGCTTCTGCAGCCTTATTCATGTAGAAACAAAAAGTATTATATTGTTGTGGAGACGACCAGCTTTCGTCATGTCCAACAGACTTATGGGACGAAGAGGACGGCATTTGGCCTTTGAGACAACTCGTTCAATTGATCCAAGTCATTTGCAAGCAGGGTAAGCGCGTGAAGAGAATTTCTGCATGACAGTCAACACGAGAACGCAATTTCCACGAGAATATCACCCGCGTCATATACGTACCAATTCAAGTCGCTTGGACCAAGCTACTGGGCAGCGAGCACGTTCGTTCACACTGAAATGGAGGGACCCTCACTTAGCAAACATGGGACAACTTTCTGGGATAAGAATGGCGCGATATCCCAAGTCAGAAACGATTCGCTTACCGTTTGGGTTGGTTGGACCCTGAAGGCGGGTTCTGCTTGGGATACCCTTTCTAGCATCCAGGTTACCCTCAAACTTTCTTGAAAGTCTGATGATGTTCTTGATTTGAGCTGACCATACAATCGAACTTGCGACGCGGCATAGATTCGTGTCTGTATACGCCGATTCATGACACTTGGAGTTCAAGAGAGAGATTCAGCCAGTAGGTTTATGAGGAAACCAATAATGACGAAACCACGTTTTGCATCTCTCGCGTCAAACTTTAACGTCTCACAGACATTCGGCCCATCGTGCCAAATCGAGTTTCGTCCGAAAGGGCCTTGAGCTGAGGACCCGAGTCAGCATAGCACAGCTTTGGTTTCAACACCTCTTTTGTTTGCTATGATACCACGGGCGCGACTGCGCAAGTAGCCGCCTAGAAGTAACGGCACTTAGTGCCATTATCCCAGCAACAAGAAATCCAAGGCGAATTTCTGCCCTTTTTCCTTTTGCTCGGAGCAGCCCCTGGTCCGTTTCCCCTCACATCCCTCCGTTTACCTTTCACAAAGAATCCGGATTGAGGGATGAGGGAGGGAACATGGGATTTTTCCAAGGCCCAGGGTCGTACTTGGGATGGAGGGCGCCGTTTGAGCGGTTGTTTGCCTTGGTTCTGTTGGTATTGTTATTGTTCACTCAACATGCGGACTGATGCTTTTGGGCAGTAAATGAGCTTGGATTGGAACCAACAGGTATAGTACCTTGCTTAAGACACCCCTTCGTCCCAAATTCATGTGGTCCTTGTACTTCCTAAAGTTAGAAAAAGGGACCGGCTCCCGTGAAAATGCTAGTCATGGCACCAGGGACATCGCGTTGTGATCAGCGGTCCCCTTTATGCCTCCCTATGCAAAGACATCATCCTGGTCCGCCCGTAAATGCTCGACTGGATAGGTCCCGGCATACTTATCCACCGCGCGTGCCTAACCCTCAACTATCGTGAGCAGATTCTGGACGAAGGCCAGTTGTTACGCGACTTCGCTGTGCTCGACCACTTCTTGCGACCGATTTTGTTAGAACTCTCTCATAGGTAAAGCATCAAAGCTCGTGAGAGTCTCTGTCATTCTGCCCTACGAAGACTCGAGTACTCGCCAGCATCATGTCTACCTGCACGATGATTGTCACCGAGCCGGCGATGGGGCTTATTTCCTCGCCGACTATTTATCTTGATGAAAAGGGCGATCTGAGGCTTCGCGTCGGCGCTGAGGTTGACGAACACCCCCAGGACTTTGTCGTGTGCTCACGAGCCTTGGGACGGAGTTCCCCTGTTTTGAAGACGATGCTTTTTGGTGGATTTGCGGAGTCGCGGCCCGCGGAGAATGGTGGAGAGTGGATTGTCGACCTGCCCGAAGATGCAACGGAGGCCATGGAGATCGTTCTGAATATCGTCCACGGCCGTTTCAACCTCGTTCCCGAGAAACTCACCCTGATGCGACTCTACGATGTCCTGACAATCACCGAAAAATACGACATGACGGTCATCGCAAGACCATGGGCACGGTCATGGATGCAAACTGTAAAACATCAAACCGACGACGCGCACCTACTCTGCATCGCCTGGGAGTTGGGCGATGCCGAAATTTTCGAGACGATGTTCAAGAAAATCACATACGAATCGAGCATTGACCTGAAGGGGCGGTTGGTTTTTGGACGTATAGGCCGCGTGTGGAAAGACGGGCCAGAGGGGTACAATTTCCCTCTCGAAAGGATCGTATACCTGCGGCCTCCACAAGTATTCGGTGAGTAGATCCCAGATATCATTTTAAGCAGACGAGGGTGGCTAATATGTCATTCATTTGGAAAGAAACCATCGCCAAACACCGACAAGCCCTGATCTCTGCCAACCTCGACCGGTTTGTCATGCTGTACAGGTGTCTCAAAGAGGGCTGTCGGTACATGAAAGGGTATTACCACAGCTCGCCGGATGCTGAAGAATGCAACAGCATGCTCTTGGGATCATTGGTAAGGTGTCTTGCCAAGGGAAAGGTCGACATTACGGTGCCAAACCCTTGCGAATCGTACCGAGGCAACGTGGAATCCTTGGAACGGGCAACGAGTGCGGTCAAGCTGCTGACTGTACATCGCCCATCTCCAGCAAATCAATGTCTGAATCGGATAGAAGAGGAGCTGGGGAG
This sequence comes from Colletotrichum chlorophyti, assembly GCA_001937105.1. Lineage (NCBI taxonomy): Eukaryota > Fungi > Ascomycota > Sordariomycetes > Glomerellales > Glomerellaceae > Colletotrichum > Colletotrichum chlorophyti. The sequence continues at coordinate 1,012,737 of MPGH01000088.1, forward strand.
GGGCGCTGTTGCTGCGTCTCTTGCGAAAACAGAGCTGGTCGTTCTTCAACCAGAGCACCGGGATTATCTTGAGAAACAGGGATCCAAGACTGGAGTTGCAACCGCTGGGTAGGGGTCCATTTTGGGGGAAGATTGTAATCCTGGCAGAGTTCGGGTCGGTACGTCTGGAGTTTTGAGCAAAGTTACTGAAGACTGTATGAAATCATCTGCGGGGATTTAGATTTTCTGCCGGTGGGTTGATGACGCTAGAAGCCTAATGGAAGAGGATAAAAGAGGATGAAATTTAGCCATACTCGTTGCGGAGATGAGCGTGGGCGGTCTGTAAGCTCTGACTGTGCATGGAAGATCAGCTAGGTCCAAACGGAAACAAGGATATAGGCAAGATCTAGGGAATTTGGGGATGATCGAGATATTTTATCATATCATTCATTGGTCAAATCAACTTGTATTTTTGGCTCCGTGTTACTCGCTACATGACGCTTAAAATATGCCAAAACGCCCCATTCGCGCATATATGTTCGTACTGTGTGCATCTCTCCTTAGTTGAAGCCAAGATTGCCTATTGTAACAGACTTGATATTCTGGTACTCGGCCAACCCATACTTGCTACCCTCACGGCCAAGCCCGCTCTCTTTGACACCGCCGAAGGGTGCCTCGGCAGCGCTGATCAAACCGGTGTTGACTCCGATCATCCCGCACTCCAGCCGTCTGGCAACGCGCATGACGCGGGAAATGTCTTTGCTGAAGAAGTAACCTGCGAGGCCAAACTCTGTAGCATTCGCCAACTCGACAGCCTCAGCTTCCGTCTTGAAGGTGAAGATCGCCGCGAGAGGACCGAATGTCTCATCGTGCGCAACGTCCATCTCAGTCGTGACGTTGCTGATGACCGTAGGTTCGTAAAAGTAGCCATGTAAACCTTCCGGGGCCTTGCCACCAGTATGGAGGACAGCTCCCTTCTTGAGCGCATCCTGGACGTGCGCGTCTACTTTCTTCACGGCGGCAGCGTTGACAAGGGGTCCCTGGGTGGTCCCTTCGTCAATGCCACGGCCCAGCTTGAACTGCTGCACGCGAGCCACAAGCTTCTCGATGAAGTTATCCTTGACGCTCTCGTGGACCAGCAACCTGTTGGCGCACTTCAGACTGTTAGTTACGGCCAGCGGTGATCCGGTCCCGTAGAATTCAACACTTACTACGCAAGTCTGGCCGGAGCATCGGAACTTGCAAATCAAGGCGCCCTCAACAGCTTGGTCGACATCGGCATCGTCAAACACAATAAACGGGGCGTTTCCACCCAGTTCCATGCTCACCCGCTTCATAGTTCCTGCCGCAGCCTTGGTGAGCATCTTACCAACCCCTGTTGAGCCGGTGAAGCTAAGCTTCTTCACTATGGGATTGGTGGCAAGCTCCATAGAGGCCTCTCTGTCCTTTGTGGGCACTACGTGGATGACATCTGACGGGATACCCGCTTCCAGAGCCAACTTGGCAAGCGCAAGGGCGCTGAAAGGAGTTTCGCTAGGCGGCTTGATGATGACTGAGCACCCTGCTGCAAAGGCGGGAGCAATCTTCCTCGTAATCATAGCCGCGGGGAAGTTCCAGGGTGTGATAATGCCGCAGACCCCGACAGGCTCCTTGAAGGTTAAGACTGTAGTGTTGGCGTATGACGAGGGAATGGTATAACCATAAGATCGTGTTGCCTCCTCCGCGAACCACGAAATGAAGGACGCGGCATAGGTCACTTCGCCTCTAGCCTCGCAAAAGGTTTTTCCATTCTCCAATGAGAGAATAACAGCCACTGCGCATCGTCAACAACAGTCCCCATGGAAATCATTGTGGTAGGCTTGAGGAAAAACCCACAGTCGTCCGCGTTAGCAATGACTAGCTCATACCATTTGCGGAGCAATGCTCCTCGCTCCTTCGCCGTCGTTGATTCGTAAAACTTAGAGGTACCTGTCTTAGCGCTCTCGATGGCGTCGATAAAGTCTTGTCGGCTCAGGTTGGCGCAATCTTGGAGCAGTGTCGCGCTCGAGGGTTCGTAAACGGGGAAGACCTTGCCATCTTGACCGGTCTTCCAGTTGCCAGCAATAAGACCAGAGGCGACGAGGAGGGTCTTGTCCTGGAGTTTGGCGAAGATGTCTGACATGTTGAGTTTTGTGGAGAGAACGAATATGTCGACAAGGCGGCCGTGGGATTTAGAACTCTTTTGAAAGGGTGAGCGCTACCGCTTGTTCTTATGTAGAGGATGCAGGGGGACTTTCTCCTCATCAACTGACAAACTGGGGCGAATTTAGCTCCATGTCACCCCATGCTTGCAGGGACCGCATCTGAGTCCGGAGCATCGCGGGAGCGGTAGTCAGCGAGAACCGGGCCGCCGGTCATGCACGTCGGAAGAACTGCTGAGGCCAAGGCATGCGGGCCGGGGTGGGGTGCTGTCTCTTGCCCATGTCCGGAGGGGATGAATCAGTACGAAATGCTCCAGATCCATAACAAGATGTTTTTCAATACCCTGGGTGACATTAAGTAATTTTTGGTTTTCGTGTAATTCATAGTGGTCTAATTTGAGTGTAGCATGCGCGTCGTCTTATTTCCCCCAGTCGTTGGGAATCATATGTTGACAGGTTTGCGGCCGGCCCGGCCCCATAGATCGTTGATGGGCCGGACCGGCACCGGGTAACGAAATGTACCGGCCCGGCTCCGCGTGAGCAGCACTTTCAATTGTATGGTCCCATCAAACACCCCTAATTTACCTAAAAGGGTATTTCCCTGCAAGGATCAGAATCTAGATCTCAGCCGCATTTGCTTGTTTACCGCATGATGGCTTACAAGATGTCTTCTTGAAGGGCTATTTACGTATTGTCCACTTCCTGGACTGTGAAAGGATGGCTGTATCTCCAGTAATATGAAATAGGTAGCCAACAACCGGAGCTACAAGCAAGCCAACATCGGTTTCAAGACACACCTGCTTTCCAGTTACAGTCTGTCTGCTTTGCCCAAACACCCAACTTGGATCCCAGGCAGCAAGCCGGGGGAACCGTGTGTCAAGCAGGGGACATCTTGGACAGACCGAACTGTTACGCAAAACGTGGAAACTCTACCCCGATCGAGTGAGTACCTTTATGCATGGCTAAGGATACCCGAGCCCTATCCGTGAGAAAAACCCCATTCCCGGGTTACGGGAAACACCCAGCCAACTTCAGTTGCTGGTTCATAGATCCACAGTTTATGGTTATCATCCAGCTGTTGATAGACATTCAGCATGATTTGAACCGCCCAGCCCTGAAGCCACCATTGTTTCTCGCAGCTCTTCAGCAAAACGGAAAAATGTGCTAGAAGAATAAGAGCTTCTTGCTGCTGTGATTCTAGCAGCGGTATCAAGTCTTCCAGAGATCTGTACACCCAGACGAGAGCATCTGCGCCCTCCCAGATGTGCACCCAATCTGCGGCATGTCGAAGAGCTTCAATGGCTCTATTGTAGGCAGTCAGCATATCGGATTCCGTAAACCGGGAATTCAGATGAGCTTGGAGCTTGTCGAGACAAGTTGGATGACGTGGTCCCTCATGGCAAGGTCGGCCAAGCTGTTGGTGCAAAATCCACCTTTCTCCTCCATAGTTTAAAAGGGGCGCCAGGGGACCGTCTGATAGGCTCCTCCACGAATTGTCCAAAATTCCTTTCATGCCTTTCAGGACAGCGACAAGGTCACTGAAACGAGCGTCGTCATCCGCGATGACACCTTCAGAGGACCTCTGAGGGGTGCCCAGCACTATCCGTAAACGGGCCATGTCAGCTTTGAATAAGCCAGCAATTTCTTTTAGTGTGGACTTCACAGACCAGTAATGACGCTTAATGCGGAGAAGAGAAGTAAAGGTGCACCCGCATGCTCCGAAACGTTTTGAAGCTTGACCCTGGCCGCCTCCGAGGCAGTTTGGTGATACTCAAGAGCGGCGGAGACATAGAACCCCCTTCGCTCAGGTCGTACGTGTGCCAAATGAAGAGCCGGGATTGCAAGAAGCGCACTCATTAAGTAATCGTTGTTGAGCGCAAGGTTTGGGACCGTGACTCTCCAGAAGTCTTTGAGAGCTGGCAACCATGGCATTGTAGTGCAGGTAAACGTGGCATACGTCTGTAGAAGCTCAAGTTGCAAGAGGTTCAGCCGAGTTTCGATGACCGGCGATGCACTCGATGTTGGCTCGCGCTTCACAGCCGCATTTGGGGATGTGTGGGAATCATCTGGCGATAGATGATTTCGAGAGCGCCTGTATTCGCAGAGAATTTGTAATCTGTCGCATCTCAAGCATGAGGGCCGTAGTTCATCGCACTGAGAGTTAGTCAGCAGGACTGCATTGGCGCAACACGATCAGAAAGCTTCTTGCCTTCACTTTGCTGTCTTTGCAGGCCTGACAGCCTGTCCTTGATTTTCTGTGTGAAATTCTTTTCCTTGTGATTGGGTTTCGTTCCTTCGGCTCCGATACGACTTCCGGAGCTGGTGTGGTCGAGTACCCCGAATCATCCAGTATAACGAGCCCGGTTGCGTCTGTAATCATCTTGTGAATCTTGTGAATCTTAAAACTCTGAGAGGTCGGGGGGGCGTACGGAGAATGGCAAACTTTGAAAGCTGGAGCTACTCAGGAGTCCCCATCAGAAACCTTTTCTATTTACTCACGCCGTTGGCTCGTAGTCGAGGAGCCATGCCATTTCCCACGTTCCCATTTGCTGCACTGCCATCAAATTCTCCGAGAAGCTGCCGCGTCAGACTAGAGAAACTAGGGCCGCACGAGATGATGAACGCTAATCTTAGAGGAACGAGGTTGAGATACGTACCTGTGCCTCGTTCATTCTTACTAGGAGGAATTAAACGAGATACGAGGTAGAATGGCATAGCCAACACTAGGAACCCCTGACTGGCCGTAAGAAGCAACGATTCACGCGTGCAGGAACGCGAGTCCGCAGGTCCGATACGCCAACTACGAGATCAATCTTCGAGCTCTCAGCGATTGGTCAGCAATCTGGCAGTGCATGGAAGAAACCTCAAGACAATTCTAGTAAATGTCAAACAGTTGAGCTGCTGACCCTGTTTTGTGCCTTGCAGTCCTGGCTGAAACTTTCTGCCAGCCTTGATCTTCCTTAACCGTCTTCCACCTGTTCTTGTTAGTCCTCTTAATTCCCCCCTTTGGGCAACAAACCTCGTTTTAACATTTTCAATTGGTTACTTTCCCACCTATCAATATCATTTTGAAACCCTTCCAAAGTTTATAGCGTTGCTAGGATTGAACACGCTGAGACACTCAGCCAACCAGTTCAAAGTCCGGTCAAGTCTACCAAACTACCAGCATGGACAACAAACGACGAACAATCCGTTACGAGTTGGCTGGAGATGAACGAAGCTTTCTGGTACCGGAATCGACCGACAGCATTCGAAGAGCAGCCAGGACAGGAGACCTAGCGAACGTCGGTCAGGGTGCCCATCACCAGAATGCAAGTCCTGTTGACGCACCCGATACTGCATCGCCGGTCAGCGGGCTCTGGAGCGGCGGCACCAAGCTGCGAGGTGAATAGGCCCACGTTCATTCAGCAGTAAAATGGCTGACAGCAGCTTTGGTTTATTTGCAGAAAGCGATGGCCGTGTCGACATTGATTTCGACTCGAAGCTAGCGCGTGCGATGAGCCTCATGTACCGATCTAGCAAAGACTTCAGCGAAAGTTACCCGCCACCCAGGACACCATCTCCTGGACCGTCTCTACCGCCTTACGAACGGATACAAGGAAGAGAAGGCCAGAAAGATACGACGAGTCTCAACGTCGTTATACAAGTCGTAGGCAGCCGAGGAGACGTTCAGCCGTTCGTTGCACTGGGTGCCGAGCTCAAGCGGCGCGGCCATCGAGTTCGATTGGCAACGCATGACGTCTTCGAGAATTTTGTCAGAGACGCCGGCCTGGAACACTATGGTGTTGGCGGCGACCCCGCCGCCTTGATGGCTTATATGGTGAAAAACCCTGGCCTCATCCCGAGCATGAAGAGTCTGCAGGCCGGCGAGATTGGTAAGAAGCGCGACATGGTTGGAGAGATGCTAGAGGGTTTCTGGGATGCTTGCATAAGACCAGACGTTGCTACGGGTCAGCCATTTGTGGCAGACGCAATCATCTCAAACCCTCCTAGTTTCGCCCATGTACATTGCGCCCAAGCCCTTGGCATTCCTGTTCACCTGATGTTCACGATGCCTTGGACCAGTACCGCGGCCTTTCCTCACCCCTTAGCCAACCTGAAAAACGTTGGTGGAGACCTTTCTTTGGCGAATTACGTTTCTTACGGTGTGGTCGAACACTTGACATGGCAAGGGTAAGCAGCAGAAGTCATACAGACGACGTTCCGCTCGCTGTTTCTGTTCTATGCGGCGAAGCTCTCTAACGCGGAATCACAGGCTGGGGGACCTGATAAACAAGTGGCGCAGCCGACTTGATTTAGAACAAGTGGCCATGTTTGACGGTCCAATGCTTGCAGAAACATTAAAAATACCCTTTACGTACTGTTGGTCGCCGGCCCTTGTGCCCAAGCCTAAAGACTGGGGTTCGCACATTGGTAATTGTCCTCCCTCCACAAGATGGCTTGTGAGAAGTTCACAGCCATAAGAAGAAGTCTAATGACTGCGGAAGTTCTCAAAAGATTTGCTAACTCTCAGGGCGCATCTAGACGTGTGTGGTTTCTTCTTTCGCGATCCGCCTCAATACTCACCCCCGGCAGACTTGGCTGAGTTCCTCGCGGCTGGGCCTCCCCCGGTGTACATCGGCTTCGGCAGCATCGTGCTAGACGATCCTCAGCGGATGATCGGCATAATTCTCAGTGCCGTACAAGCCGCAGGTGTTCGAGCCATCGTTTCCAAGGGCTGGGCAGACCTGGCCGGCTCTACCAGTCGGCATGTTTATTGGATTGGGGACTGTCCCCATGAGTGGCTTTTTCAACATGTTGCAGCTGTGGTGCATCACGGTGGAGCGGGTACCACGGCCTGCGGGCTAAGAAATGGAAAACCCACGACCATCGTCCCCTTTTTTGGAGAGTGAGTTGCTTCCTTCCAGAATGAGGGCATCAAAAACCACCAAGGCGTGATTCGCTGACAAGACATTCACTTGGCAAGTCAACCTTTCTGGGGTGACATGGTTGCAAACGCAGGCGCCGGTCCGAGACCAATCCCTCACAAACAACTTACTCCCGAGAACCTCACCAAGGCCATCAGATACTGCCTCTCACCGCAAGCTGCCACTGCCGCCATGGGCATTGCTGCTCAGATGGAAGCTGAGCAGGGCGTACAAGCCGCTGCTGATTCATGGTGGAGGGAGCTACCTCTGAATCGTATGCAATGTGACCTCATACCTAGCCGGGCTGCCGCTTGGACTTACACAAAGTCCAAAAAGCCCATGAAGCTGTCCAAAATTGCGGCAGAGATGCTCATGTCTCAAAACGCGGTGCAATCCAAGCACCTTTTACTGTTAGTGGACTCCTGCTACCCCAAGTTCTCTATCAATCATGGATTGAAGGCCTGGGGTGTCTTTTTGTTTGATACCTAATACAAGACCACGGACAGATATCAGAGCAACCCGATTACTATCGACGCCACACGTTGGGATCCTGTCACTGGGGGGGCATCTGCGGTTTTGGCCACGACAGCCGACGTGGCAGGATCGATAACGGGCATGGTAACGAGGCCCATTGACGAGTACCGAGATGAGACGCGACGGCGAGCACGAGAGTTGGAAAAGCAGAAACGAATTAATGGTAGTGCTGATACGTTGCGAGATGTGTCTCTCGATGGCGCGTCATTTACATCTGCTAGGAGTGAAAAGAGCAAAACAAAACACCCCTCGAGAGCAGGCAAGGTAGCTGGTGCTTCGGCAAAGAGCATCGGAATGGTTGGGCCGATAATGGTCAAGGCAACGCTGGTGGACTTTCCGCTGGCCATCACGGAAGGAATGAGAGCTGTCCCAAAGCACTTTGGAACAAATGTCCGCAGCCATGGTCCGGTAACCGATGCCAAGAGCGGCGCCGTTGTGGCTGGTAAGAATTTCGCGTGGGGCTTCGTCGACGGCATCAGTGATCTGGTGATGGAACCTGTCAGGGGAGCTAGCAACGGCGGTGCTCTCGGTGCCGTCAAGGGAATGGGGAAAGGGGCTGCGAGCTTGGTGGCCAAGAGCGGTGCGGGTATGTTTGGGCTGGTCGCTTACCCGAGCGCCGGCATCGCTAAAAGTCTGCGAAACGCCGTCTATAGCGGAACGAGGAAGGAGGTGGCTAAGGAGAAGCAGAGCGAAGGGCAGTGGTTGTTGAAGAGTGACGAGGCTTTGGAAGTTGACCCTGGCCAGATTCTTGCTTCTTTCTACCGGTTGCGCGGGCTCCAGTAGGAACCCATTCTTCCAACATGATCTATACCTGTCTCGCTCTGACAGCTGTTCTGTTATTGGCCTGTTGAGTGCAAAGATGTTAAGCAAAGAAATCGTAATAACATATCGTGTCCACCAAGGGTGAGAGTCAATCAGCGCTTGTGTTATGCCTCAGCCCTGTTGCTCAGTAGATGTTATCTCAGCCCCCGCCGGCACCTTTGCGGGGTTTTTATTAACCTTGTCCGCGCGTGCGAGCATCGTCATCACATCCACCTCCAACCCCCCTTGGCATGTCGTTTGAGCACTACCTGGAACGCCGTAGCAGCGCCTCTTGAGCGGTTGTGAGAGCTGTCACCAGTACATGCGACCATACCCACTGGAGAACTCGGGATCCCGTCCGCTCTCCCACCGATAAACCAGTGAGGGCCGGAGTAGTAGTCGGGTCGGAGACGACCGGCGAATGCCTGGTGTTGCATGTNATAGTAATGCTCATATTCCTTTTTTCCCCTTAATTTTTAAGCTGGTCCCGCTAGCAGAAATAAGCATTGCAGCCATGTGGGTTTTGAGCTCGTTCCTCGTTTAGTTTCCGCGGGTGTCGCCGAAGCACGCCCGAACAAAACAAAGCAGGCCTCGTATTTCGTTTACACTGCACGATCCACTCTAGAGCCTTAGGTTGATAAACACATTCTTGTTGTTACTGGAGTGTACCCAATGCATTCGTATTACTGCCGGCACAGACACTAGACTTGACTGTTCCTATCTCACGGATGCCTTCCAATCATCTTCTATGTACGAGTCAAATGCCGTGATAGACTTTCATACTTCCATGAGGAGCTCATCACAGCAGGGCCTGGCAGATATGTCGGGTTGGACGAGCCGCGTGTGGCCACTCAGCCACAGTTCGTTTATCGCTCGTTGTTCTCTTGCATCGGTCGTGATCTGGCAGGACAAGGGAATGATGCCCCAAGCCCGCCTCAGATCTAAGACCCCCTGGCTAAGAAAAAGTCCGAGCATAAAAGATGTTTCTTGAGGAAGGAATCCCCATAAGAGACTGTCCGATCTCTTGAACCCCATCTTCTCACTTATTCAAAGAGCGTTACCATACGCCAAAGCATTTTATATTCTACGCGTACTGTGCAGCGATCGGGAACATGGAATCTGACAGCCCGCAGGATCCCGGGGCGGCGTTTGACTTCAAACTCTACCGATATACGCCATCACTAGCGGCTGCTATAGCCAGTGTTGTCGTCTTCGCCATCTTGACACTTTTGCATACATGGCGCCTGATCAGAACAAAAGCTTACTATTTCACTGCATTTACTATCGGTGGTGTCTGTAAGTGATTCACGGCTCTGTCAATTGAACTCTGTTTGTTTTTGGCCATCACCAAGTGCAATCGTACTCAAAGCCCCGTGCCTGCTGCCATTCACCACCAGGAAACAAATTACTCGGGGAAAATAAAGGACAAAAAACTGACCGTTTACTGATACAGTTCAAACGATTGGGTATGCCGGAAGGATCTGGAGCCATTACGACCCACTTTCCATCGGCGGTTTCGTCATTCAGGCCATCCTCATCCTTGTCGCTCCAGCTCTTTACGCTGCCTCGATCTACATGATACTTGGTCGTCTCATCCGAACAGTCAGAGGCGAGCATCTGTCGCTGATTCCCGTCAACTGGGTGACCCGGATCTTCGTTACTGGGGATGTCATCGCTTTCACCCTTCAGGCTGGTGGGGGTGGTGTCCAGGCAGCGGGAACATTGGAGCTCTACGAGATGGGTGAAAAGATTATCATCGCGGGTCTCTTCGCGCAGATCGTTGTTTTCGGATTCTTCGTCGTCACGTCTTGTCTCTTCCACTTTCGCCTTACCAGGTCCCCAACACCAATCACCATCCAAAACCGGATTCCTTGGAAACGTTACCTCTATGTTCTCTACATCACGAGCGCCATCATTCTCGTGCGAAGCATCTTTAGAGTCATCGAGTATTTACAGGGAAATGGCGGCTACCTCATTTCTCACGAGATCTTCTTGTACATATTCGACACTCTCCTCATGGTCATCACCATGCTTATCTTCGCCATTTGGTACGTTGAACACCTTGAGGATCCCAAGCGTGGCAAGTTTCTGGAAGATCAAGAGAATTCTGTCTCGAACGAATACATCATGGAAGAGGGTCGCCGGTCAGGCAAGCAGGCACGATGACCAGTGAGTCGGGCAAATTGCGCCCGTGTGAGACACGGCTGAATGCACACTAATGTACTATCAATGAACACTTCTGGAGTTGAGACATGATTTCCTTTGGTTCAACAACGTGAGGAACACATGGTGAACTCGCATTGTGTAAATGGGCAACGACTATGAGTCACCTCTTCTCTTTAGCAATAGCACTAGCAATACCAAACCGGATGACGACGGCAGGATTTGGCAAGGGCACGACGTTCGGCATGGCCGAGAGCATTTTGCAACGTTGGGGTTTAGACGGTACGGACGTCTCGTATCAATCGAGTCCGCGGGTACCGAGTACTATCGTTAAGATTTACACGCTAGTTAAAAGTAATGTCTCAGATGTGTCATTCCCCACCCCCTCGTTCTTAGCGCCCTCGTTCTCACTTCGTTCCTCGTCTTCGATTTTCGCACTACAACGTCGTTCCCGCCATACCTCGCAACCTCATTGCGCATCATTTCAGGGGTGGGCAACTCATGAGTTCCGACCATCCCATGCCCTCGCCGTCAGAGGCGCCGGAACAGCAGCCGCTCAAGAGACGGAGACCGCACAAGAAGTCGAAGACCGGGTGCCTTGACTGCCGGAAACGACGGGTAAAAGTACGGCCGCTCTTCGACAAATTTAATGATCTCGTGTAACAGCGACTGACTCAACATTCAAAGTGTGGCGAAGAACGCCCGAGTTGCCGGTCTTGCGTGCGACGCGAAATCTTCTGCGACTACCCCGGAGAGGCACATTCTGCCAACAACCAGACTTCCCCGGCGCCCGAGTTTCTCGATCAAACCTTACCGGCTCGGCCCTCTCCCGCATCGCAGTTGACCAGAGAGAGCAGTCGGGTTGCGCCATGCCCACCAACAACGCCGGAATTAACTCCTGGTGCGGCGCTTAATGCCACGCCAGCATCGGTTGTCGAGTCTCCCGCTTTCGGCATACGGGATCTAGCTTTGCTACACCACTGGACCGTGTCTACTAGCGTTGACATCTACAAAACCCCTGGCCCAGACGCACTATGGCAGGTGATATTTCCACAAATCGGCTTCGAATACCCCTTCGTAGCGCATGCTATTCTCAGCTTGGCTGCTCTACATATGGCCTACATTGATGGCTCGTATAACAGCTCCTATGTCACCGAGGCAACACAACACCACGAAACAGCTCTTGCAGGATTTCACGATGTTGTTCGCAATTTCACTTCTGAGAAGAGTGAGGCTTTGCTCGCATGGTCAGTCCTCAATATACTATACGTTTTCAGTATCTCGAAGCAGCTTGCTGCCGGCGTCGAACGAGACTCTCCCCGCGCTCGTAAGGACCGAGTGCTCGGTATTGAGTGGATTCCAATGATGCGGGGGGTTGATGCGATTGTTGCACCGCATTATGGAGCTTTACGGGATGGACGGATAAGTCCCATGCTGGATCTCGGCAATTGGAATGAATTGGATCTTGACCACGCCGTCTCGGATCTGGTTGATATCGAGCTCTGCCGCACACGAAGCGCGTGGGGGAACAGTAATGATGCGGAGACTTACGAGCAAGCGCTCCAGATTCTGAGAAGATGCCGCATGTACATGCTGCAGTTTGATTCGATGGACACCCGCACACTTGAGCGATGGGGATACAATAGGGCGTGGGCTGCTCCCTTGGCTGTCATACACTTTGCACCTCAGCAGTACTTTACTCTGCTTCATCAACGGCAGCCCCCGGCGTTGGTTCTCTTCAGCTATTTAGGCGCTTTCCTGCATACACTTGACGACCACTGGTTTCTCGAAGGGTGGGGTAGAGACATTGTTGAAGTCATTGACGAGTTACTAGGGAGTTACTGGAGGCCTTCCATTCAGTGGCCACTTCGAGTTGTAGGTCTTGCATGAAGGTGATGTATTGATAGTCGGAATCAGAGGTAACGAGGCAAAATAACATTTCTTGCTTGCCACAAATACAGTACAAAACAGATGACCCCCTCCCCTAAAACCTTTCTCTTTGTTTCTAGACTGGACGTGGACATCTAATCTACCGACGAGAAACCATCCCCAACATCACAACTCAAGCTATTCGGGCCCTAGATTTCAACCTGATCCTAGGGTTCTTGTCAAACAAACAAGGGCTCCATAAACGCGGAGCTCTCATAGCCTTTCGAGGTGATGACGAGGCAGGGCTCCCATCTTCCATCCTTCACTTGCACCTCCCATTGCTAAGATGGCGACAATCTCGGCCGGGTGAATGTAATTGAACAAAATCATGACGAGAAACATGAGGACGGCATCGAAGAGATAAAGATATGCCTCGTGGCTCAGGAGATATCCGTCGAAGCCCTGAAGATATTCAACCGCTCGGAAGATCGAACGAACCATGATGAGAAAGCTTCCCAGATACAGTGCTCCCATATGCCTGCGCCAGGGTATACTGCTGTTTGAACGGCCGGTGGGGGCCTTGTTGATAGAACGATGGAAAGCCACGGCGATGACGATGAAAAATCCAAAACAGATGAGTTGGATGAAAAGACCGACGATGATGACTTTGGCTCCGTTGTTCAGGGCTTCCAAGCTCCCAGCAGCCTGGTATCCACCACCTAAAGAAATTAAAGTTAGCGGGTCGTGATGACATGAATAGAACCTCAACTCCAGTGGCTTCTGGAAGGTATCGAAATGTTTGATCTCATGGTGGCGTAAGATCTTACCTCCACCTTGGAATAGGAAAGACAGAATGTCCCCTGTGACAAAGAGCTTGGTCATCCATTCTTTACGAATGAGAACATGCCCCTCACCATCGATAACGGCGATGATTCTCGCGAGCTCCATGTAAATCGTAGCAGCAAACAGGGCTGGTGCCACAAGAAGCAAGATAGCTTGGATGATGTAAGGTCCCAATGTCCAGTCCGGGCTCTCTGCCCCTGAATTGGCTCGGGCTGCGTAACCAATGATCTCCACTACGGTCAAGTTGGTTAGCGAATGCGCGAGGAATTGTCCAGCTGTTGGCTTTGGCTGCGCTTGACTAAGGGCGGCCGTTGGAGTTGCGATACTTACAGACCCCTCCGATTGCCAGAGGAAGTAAAAACCAACAACGTGACTTCACCAGCTGCCAAAAGTGAAAAAGAGTGGTGCCCAGAAATAGCAACACGCAAATGACAGCACCCGCAATTGTAGGGTCGTAATGATAGAGCTTGAATGGGTTTTCAACCATCGCGTCAGTTGTGGCATTTCCACCAGTGGAATCCATGTTGCAACGTTCTGAATGAAAATAGGACGAGAAGGAGTGACGCCGGAAATGGTAAGAATGTAACTGATGAAATTGGTAATTCAGGGAATTCAATATTTCGAGTTAGTCCTCCCAAAAGGAGAACCTTTGGGACCGAATGAAGAGAACGAAAAAAGTCAGCGAACGACAATGACCAAGAAAGAATGGAGTGGATGAACAGTGACAGCGACTAGAACACAGAGATTCGTTACGAACTAAATGGCTCTTTTGAATACTCGCCTCTATCTCCAACTGCAAAAATTAACATATCCCTTTACAGCCAAAGCCCCGAGGAGATTCTCCTAAAAATGGACCAGGCAAGCTCAAACGCTTGATCAGACGCCGCTTGTTGGCTCCTCGGCGAGGCAGATTCTGAACAAATTTGGCGAAGAACTCTAAAAATGGCCTAGATACGGGAAGAAACACAATGACACAGTGTGGCTATGTGTTTTGGTTGTCAAGTCGGACCTTGCTTTGAGTGTCGTTGTCTCGTACCTCGTTCCCTGCTCGTAGCAAATTCACTTAGCAAATGTTCGTTTATGCTAAAACCTCGTTTAAATGCTGCGCCACTCACCGAGAGCTGTCATGTCCAGACAAGATATACGACGTACGACGCAAAGTAGGAAAACGTTTATTACTACCGTCCGTAATCGGCCCCCACTTTGAACATCGCAGTCGACTCCCTACATTCCACCTTGTACGCTAAGTTAGAGCATTCCCTCCTTCGTTTCTTCGCCCCCTCCCCTAGGTTCAAGATTCTTTCACTGTTATTTTCCTTAGAGAAGCCCTGCCCCATAAAATGAGCCGATTATCTCTGATGCCGAGGGCTACGAGTATGTCGGGTCTTCGCCATCAAAGCACCAGTCAGCCTTGCAGCATTCATGTGGCCAAGGCTCGGCCCGCGCACAATGGCCTCGCCCGCAAGTATCACGGCCGATGGATTTGACAATCCTGCTGAAAATTCGGGGCTCGGTACCATGGATGCCACCAAAGGTCCACAGTTTTCGATTAATAAAAGAGTTGCTCTGTTTCCCATCTAGGTATTCGAAAGGACAAAACAGTCTCACCTACATACTCGTGCATTTTCTTTTCCACCTAAGACGAGTCGACAAACCATCACCTCTAATCAAGTGCTTCATAATGAAGCTATTCGCGCATGTCGCCGTATCTTTTCTCCTAATTGCAGGGGTTGTCGGCGCTCTGTCAACCTTAACAGCCGACGGTGCCTTGGTTTTCGGCACGAATGGAACCGTCAACTTGTCTTCAGATGGCGTGACCCCCGACATACATATTGTTGACTTTGGACAGAGTTTCGAAGGCCATCCGACCTTTGAAGTCGTCAGCATCTCGGGCGACACTTCGGGCTTCGAGGTTTCTTTCGCCGAGTCTAAGGCCGCCTTTGGGAACTACCAGGTATGTCTGCTCCGCAGTGCGAACTCACATCTCCATTTTTTTATGTGTCATTCATTGACCTATTAACCAGAGTGATGGTCCACTCCCGTTGGCAGCCGCCATGGAGACCTACCGTGTCAAGCGCCACAACATATCCGACTCTTTCGTCTATGAGGGCCGGCTTGTTCAGGGTTCCTTCCGCTACCAGAAACTCAACCTATCAACAGCCGGAGAGCTTGTGTTGAAGAATGTCGGTGTCAAGCAGACCGTCCACACGGCCCCCCTTGATGAGCTTCCAGGATCATTCCAGTGCTCCGACGAAGACCTAACCCGTATCTGGCACACCGGTGCCCGGACAGCTCAGCTGACGGAAATTCCCAAAGAAACCATTCCTGACTTCTGGGTAGTCAGTGAGGAAGGTTCACTGGTTGATAGTCTTGCTCCTCAACCCCTGGCCGGAGTCGGTGCCAGTGCCCTCTTGACATACAACCTGGCTTTTGAAGTGATGCCTACATCTGGTGTCTTCATGTTTGCTGTTCTCCAGGACACCCTAAGTAACGGAGTAGACATCACCTGCGATTTGAACGCTAGAACTGTCCAGGCCAAGGCAGACGGTATTGTATTGGCGTCAGCCAACCTGAATATCTCTTCGTCCCGGGATGCCTGGCTGTCAGTTAAAGCAAGGGTCAGTTCAGCAGGCATCAAGGTCGCCATCAACAATGCCACGGTCCTGGACTTCAGCCAAACCAAAAGGTTCTTTGGCTCGTTCGGCCTTGGTGCTCCCTTTGCCCACTCAGCCTACTTTCGCAACCTCGAAGCGACAGACCTCTCGGGCGGCGCCATATACTCCTCATCTCTGACTGATCGCAGCTTTTTGGACGATTTCCTCATGGGCGCTAACCCTGCCGACACCATAGTCGATGGTTCTCGAAGGGACAGAATCGCTTACAATGGGGACCTCGACATTGCCCTTGCCGCCTCCTTCGCTAGCACCTACGGGCTCTCCTTTGCTGAAGGATCCTTAAATCTCCTGGGCTCTTTTCAGCTGGAGCCTGGCTTTTTTGTGCCAACCGCCAAGATTCAGCAAAATCCTCTTCCCGACCTCATACCCGCCAACCAAACTGGGCTCATCGCATACTCATTCAACGTTGTCACTGCTTTCGCCCAGACCTACATGATAACCGGCAATGTCACTTTCGCCAAGACTTGGGCACCCGCTGTGGTGAGAATGCTGGACTGGGCCGAGTCCAAGCTCGTGAACGGCGTCTTCACTCTTGATGACCCGGCCTTCACAGGAGACTGGAACTACTACGACCCACCTCAAACGGGGGCCAGCTCCAAGTTCAACGCCGTATATGCGTACGCTCTCCAGCAGAGCCTGCGTTTGCTTAACGATGCTGGCGTGAATACCACCAAGTACGAATTTCGTCTTACCAATTTGAGGCAGGCTATACACATCCAGCTCTTCGACACTTCGCTCGGCGCCTACAAGCTCAGCTCGGAAATCACTTCTGCCTTCGCTCAAGACGCGCAAGCTATCGCCATTTTAGCGGGCATCCCTCAAGCCAACAACGCCTCCGTCATTGACTTACTGTCGACAATGGAGCGAGAGCTCCTCCTTACGGCCGGACCCCTGGCCTTCAGCAACTCTACCGTCTCGGCGGGGTTCGCCCAAAAGATCAGCCCCTACGCCTCGTCTTACCATCTCCGCGCTGCCTTGGAGGCTGGCCATGGCGACGCTGCTCTAGCGCTCTTGAAAACATTGTGGGCGCCCATGGCTGACCCGCAGCACGTGAACTACACCAATACGTTTTGGGAGACCCTCGACCCTGATGGGACTCCCGGTCTGGGCCTCATTACCTCGCTCTGCCACGGCTGGGCTACAGGCCCCACTGCCGAACTCACGCGATTTGTTCTGGGCATCCAACCCGCCGCTCCTGGGTTCGCAGAATGGATGGTTAAGCCGTTGACCCTGGGCTTGACCTGGGCAACTGGCCGTCAACACACGGAGAGAGGTGCTATTAAGGTTGATTGGCGCTTCAAAGACGCTGGTCTCCTGCAGATGTATGTCGCCGGGCCCGAGGGAGGCAAGATTCACCTCCCTCAACCCCTGCCGATCCCTCTAAATGAGTCCATCATTACCGTTAACGGGGAGGTCGTCACGGGTGTTGAATTCCCTATTTCAGCCAGCGGAAATACCACCATCGTCCAAATGAAGAGAACATTAAACAATACAAGATGAGCGCGGGTGCGAAAGAGGCACTCATGGTGGTGAGGTTTGCGAAATAGATCTCTAACTAACAGGGCTATTTTTATATTACAAATTTACTGCGAAGAACGTCAAAAGACGTAGAGACTCATAGAATGCTTATAGATATACCCGTTTGTATTAATAAAAATCATGATAGACCGAATAAGTTTGGAATTCACTTCATGCCTTTTATTGAAGAAGGTTGTCTGGAATAACCCTACACCATAACCCACCCATCCTACGAATCGTATGAGCTCTCACTTGGCTATAGAAGTGTCGATATCACTAAATTGTTCGTCAAATCGTTTTGTGATGCCTTCTGCATAGTTACGGAGAATCATCAGGCCTCTATTGGTAAGAAGGAATTCTATGTCGTTTGCATGAGGGCAAGCGGCCCCGTTTCGCCCTGAACAGTCCTCATAGTCCCAACAAACCTTGCTTTGAGCGTAAGCTTAGGAAAATGCAAAATCAGTTATTATCCTCACCAATACCTCCTCTTGTGGGTGATTGCAGCGTGGCAGCGTCTCATAGTCTTAACTGGAGGCTCAACATTTTCTCTTCACAGGATACGAAAGCTTACCGAACCGCATCCGTAAACACGGGTTCGTTGGTGAAGCATGAGCAATTGCAAATTTGAACCAATGCAACTATTGCTTTTCTACGCAAATTGTAGGCTTCGTGAAATGTGATTTTTTGTTAATTGAACCATGTAAGTCTGCCTCAAGACTCACCCCGTCTAGGCTCATGAACGCTACGATGCTGTTAACAGTTATAATCATTTCTGAATAAAGATATTTTGGTCCGCTAACAATCAGTACGCATGTACGAAGATAGGCTTTTATCTTGCGCCTAGGTACGTTGGTTCCAACTATCTCGGAGCCAAGATAGCAGAAAGGGGAGCAAGAGAGGGCGGGTCCTGGTGGACCAAAAGTATTACTTGATGTCCTCGTATTCCATGGGGGCCCTAGATGAAGCAATTAACGGCCACTAAAGATAGACATCTTTAGCACCTTGGCTCGCACTGGGCGCAACTCAATCCAAAGATTGCACATATAAAAACCACCATGAGCCCAGTTCTCAGACCTCGCTCAATGGAGTTCTTTCAGGTTCGGATCGACCAGACTCACGACCCACCCCCGCCTTATAAAGCTTCGACGCCCAGACACGTTTCCGAATGAAGACACCCACGGCCTCCCTGTTGCAGGGAGCAACGTTCCTCGCCGCCGTTGTGACGGCATCCGGGGCGGCGTCGATCAGCCGCAGGGCCGACAGTTCCGCATGCAAACTGCGGGCGGACCAGAACGCCCACTACAGCGTGGGATTCGGCTACGATTTCGACTGCGCCCCTAGCGTCGGAGCCGTGAAGGCGTTGATGATCTTTATCGACTTTCCAGACCAGACCGCCTCTGAAGCAACACCTCAAGAGGTATACGACATCTTCTTTCCCCAGGCGGCGACATGGCTCGAGACATCGTCATACGGCAGAATGTCCCTAAACCTCACCGCTGACACCACACGGTTCTACCGGATGCCCCGGAGCGCCGCTTCTTATCAATTTGAGAGACCCCTATCGCAGCAAACGCACCAGGAGTACATCAAGGATGCCATAGAGTCGTGGCTCCATGTCACCAACACCCCCGTCCCGGAGGTCAACAGCACCGACGGACCGCTTACCGACGTTCTGTACATCATCCCGACCGCGAACGCCACATCAATCGCCCTGTCCGCGGCAATGTCCCAGAGTGCGTACTCTTACAACGTCAATTACATCGCGAGAAAGGCTGTCACGATGGGTTTCGACACCTTCGACTATTGGGGCTACAAGGCGCTGAATCACGAGACGGGCCACACCTTCTGCCTACCGGACCTGTACCCGATCCCCGACGGGTGGCCGGGGCAGTACACCGGAAACTGGGACATGATGGCCAAGGTAGACGCCTCCAGTCCGGACTTCTTCGCCTGGAACAAGTGGAGGTTGGGCTGGCTCGCCGACGATCAGATCGAGTGCATTGTCCCCTCGGCCAGCGTAGGGAACGGATCTACATCCACAACCCACAAGTTGTCGCCTCTGGAGACGGTCGGAGGTGTAAAGGCCGTAGTCCTGAAGCAGAGTGAGACATCGGCGCTGGTGGCTGAGGTGCGGTCGAAAAACGGCAACAACGCCTATACTTGCGGAACGGGTGTTCTGCTCTATACTGTGGCAACAGACATCGAGACGGGTGGGGGACCGATTCGGATAGTTGATGTGAACCCGGGCTGGGGGTCGGCTCCCTGTGCAAATGATGAGCTTGACGACGCACCGCTGAGTCTGAGTGGTGAAGGAGTTCGTTCCTACACCCTTGCGGAATGGGGCGTTACCGTGTCCATCGTCGAACAGGATGGTGAGCACTATACGATTCGCGTAGAGGTCAATTAGCGCATGTTACTCGTGTGGTGAAAATGTGATTAGTAACCAAAGTCGAGCTCATTCGACAAAGGGCTGTCAATTGTCCGATGCCAAGCCATTATCTCAGCATATTGATAGAAATATAATACAAGAAACAGAATCATCTCTAGTGCCCATGTCTCTGGTTCATCTACTCTTCCCGGGTAATCTATAAGACTGGTCGGATTTCGAGTCATTTCCTATTGGATCATAACTGTATTGCAGACTGTCCGACTCTTCGAATCTTCTGTCAGAGCGCAAGCCGGCAGAGCTGTCGAAAGTTAAATCTGACGTGTGAAAAGAGTTTAACACTAGATAATAGCTTCAAATTAAATACGGATCAGCGATCAGTCAACGACAGCTAATAGGGGAGTCACGTGGGCTGCGAGCGCCAAACCGTCCTGACTCCTTATATCGGTAGCCAGACACAGCTGCATGTCGACACCAGTTAAATCGTCGTCGATCGGATATAATGAGGCTTTGAACTCTCTACAATTTTTTATATCATGCCGCAGGGCTATATCTATGTGCCTTTTGCGGAAGGGGTTATTTTGTGTACAAATTGAAATAACCGAAGAGACTTGAGGGCCGGGCTTTGTTCTGTCCCCTCGGCTTAAGCCGGCCCATGCGTTTCGTGTTTTCCCTGTGGTTTTCTAACTACCCAACTAGATGAGAGAGATGAGCTTGTTTGCTACACGTAGTGAAGTGCAATTATGCGGAAATGTTGTTACGGAGCTCCCACTCGTAGGCGGCAAGAAGGTAGGGACCGACGCCACGGGTGTCATTGTCAACGACGGGAATACCAACATAGTACTAAAATGACAAGTTAGCATGAAACAGCTGCCGGTATGTACTTGAAGAGGACGGAGGGAAATTGTGGGTTCCGATAGCTTCTTACCTCGAACGAAGCGTCGCTGTTCAGAGAACCGACCTGAACGGTGTCGGTCCAGGTGACGGTGCCATTACAGTTCTTCGTGATGAAGTCGGTAACCAGGTGGGTGTAGGCCTTGGTGGCGGGCTCGAGGTAGGTAGCCTCGTCAATGTAGCCGAGACGCAGGCCGGCGAGCCAGCCCCAGGTGAACATGGCCGCGGAGGAGCTCTCGAAGTAGTTACCCTCCTTGCCGGGGTACGGCTCGTTCATGACGAGCCACCAGCCGTTGGACTGGGGGTCCTGGGCGCGCTTCAGGGCGTCGGCAAGCGTGGTGTAGTAGCTGAGGAGGCGGTCGTAACCGGGGTGTTCCTTGGGGAAGAGGTCGAGGATTTCAATCAAGGACATGAAGTACCAACCAACAGCACGGTTCCAGATGAGAGGGGATGCGCCCGTTTCGGGATCAGCCCAGACGGCCTCCTTGCCCTCGTCGAAGCCGTGGTAGAGCAGGCCGGTTTCGGGGTCACGGATAACTTCCTCGATCTTGTCCCACTGAAGGACAATATCATCCCAGGCAGTAGTGTTGTCTGCGTCGAAAAGAGACGTGTAGTGGGCATAGAATGTGTCGGCCATGTAGATACCATCCAGCCACATCTGGTTCTTGTAGATCGGAGAGCGATGCCAGAAACCACCGGTAGGAGTACGGGGGTGCTTCTCGAGCATAGTGCGGATGGTAGTGGCGGCGATCTTGTATTTCTCCTCGCCGGTGCGCTGATACCAATAGAGGATATTGCGGCCGATGCGGTAGTCATCCAGAGAGTAGTGGTCGGTGCGGAAGCCTGGAATGGTACCGTTCTCGGTCACAACGAGGCCGTCGATGCGGGAGCGGTACCAGTCTAGCAGAGTCTCGTTCTTGGTGAGCTCGTAGACAGCCTCGACACCGGTGTAGAGGGCAGCGCGGCCGTACCAATAGTCGCGCTGGGGCTCATTGTTGTTGAGGATCCACGAGTCGATTGTGCGGGCTGCGAGGGGCTCGTCGACGTTCCTCTTGAGGACCGCGGCGGCGGCAGCGCCCGAGGCGAAAAGAAGGGCAGAGACAGGCTTCATCGTGACGGAAATCGGCTACAGAGGGTTGATCTCGTGAGCTGGACGGAAGACCGACAGAGGACCTGGATGGCGCGCGCCCTCTTTATACAATTGATGCAGCTCGAGTCCATCTCCCCATGTCAGCTCATGGTGCCTGATATCTGCATACGCATGTGCCAGGACTAGCCCACCGAGATGGGCAGCCCAGATGCAGGCGCCGTCCCGGGCCGGCGGCACAGGCAGAGGCAGAGGCAAAGAGTGCCGCCAGCGGGCCTTAATAGACCGAATAAACTTCTAATCTACGGTAATCTCCAAGTGCACAACGTGGAGTTGTTCAACGAGGGGCCAAGGGAGCACGTAACAGACAGAACCGAGCAAGACGGCGATGAGCGAGACGTGGAAAAATAAAGTCCGGGTTGAGATGAGCTCTGAGGCTCTCCCCGCTCGTATAGCTTGGCCTGACCTTGGCATGTGGGAGGAGACCGGTGGCTGACAGGTCAATTGGGAATGTCATCCGTCCAAGAGTGCGGGGAGCTCGACTTGGCCTCCTGGGCATCGTGGGGACCGCTCTGTGGTGGTTGGGCGAGAGTCAGGAACGCCAAGGGCAGACATTCGAGGTTCAGCGAAGTTCGACTGTTGTTGCTGTACGGATACGCAGGCCTTATCCGGGGAGAAGCCGGATCTGCCAGCATCTCTAGAACTAGCGGCTTCCTTAACTTTCTCAATAGGCTTGGCCACAAGACGGACAATCATTTCTCCTCAATGGCATTGGCGTATCATGGCGCAGGAACTGGGGGGACTTGGCATGCAGTAGAAAATAGGGAGGCAACCCGCATGACGGTGGGAAGGGCCCTTGACGAGATTGCCTGCATAATTATATACTGAAGGTTCTCGGCGTCGAGGCGGTGCGTGGCAATGAGAATGCTTGGCTTTTCCTACAACCGTTACAACCGTATTCTCGGTCTATCTAGAATGCTTGGACGAATAGCCAAGTAAATTCAATATCAACGATTAGCGCAACACACGTCAATGTTGCGCTCAAAGTGTATGAGATGTCTTTGATCAGTTACGCGCCTCATTTTGCGAGGGACGCGATATCATGTGTGACAATCATCAGCGTGACTAGTCGCTCTACTTTCCTTGCCGTTGATGAGATACTATTGCTGCCGTGGGTGTGAATGGTACGCTCATCACATTTCGCAAAGAGCTCTGCTACGGCCGAATGACAATCTCAAATTCTGACTGAGTAGCCGAGCCCGGTACTCTTGTTCAAGTCAATCTGCAACTGCTGCCATGCGGCCACAACGATCATGGTTTGCGAAAAAGCCAACCTCAGCTCGGCTCTCATCAAGGATTGGTAGCAAGAACCATCCTGCGAGAAATTAACCTCACGCCCCAGCCCAACAGCCGTCCCGCCATATTCCAACTCCTCGGCACATCTGCATGTGAGCTAGTACTCTTTACGTGGTAGGGTCTCTTCGCTCATGCACCAAGGCTCCTCAATACAACATGTGGTAGGCACCCAATACCTGGTTTCCGTCTCATCCAGGTTACGGATTGGACCCCTCATCATTGCCTGGTGGTTCGTCTACCTTTTTAGAACCTCGGTGCTGTCTTTGGTGTTGTTTGGCGTGCTGTTATCTTTCTTTCTCATCCGTTACGTCTCTGGTGGCGCAAGGGAGCTATTGGTATGCTGCTCCCTTTCCAAATAGCTTTCAATAATGCATTCAGACAGGTTCAGACAACGTTTTCCACTATTGGCCACTTGGCAGTCGCATAAAAAACGTTGAGAAATCGCCATATACATGACCAACCATGGTTGAGAGGACAACAACTCGAAACGTGCCATGCCATTATGAGAGGAGTGCTTTAGGTTCGGCATTTGCTTCAAGTAGGATTCTATGCACTAGCTTCTCATGGTATAGCTTTGAAACAAAAGAAAACTATGTACTACATCTATATTCAGATTGACGATTGCAGGTAGTCGCTTTGCCATACCACCTTCTCTATGCTGACCGACAGGGTGAATTGGAGTTGTATGGTGGTTTCCTTCGGTGACGAGTCATGAGTTCCGAGTAATGCTCGCTCGAAGCAGTGTTGCGAACGTGGACGTCTGCATAGGCATAGTTCACAGTAGCTTGATCGATTGTTGGCGCATCATACTTCTCTGATTCCTTCCGGAAACCTTGAAGTGGAGTGGATAACACAGCTCCCCTAAATGGTATGAGGCGGTTCGTTGCAGCAATTCAGCGATTCCTGGAAGTTGGGAAAGAAAATATTTTAGCACCTTTTGGGAGATCCCATCGTGAGGCAGTTTTATATCAGAAGAGCCAGGCATGCAACACGAAGAAGCTGGGGGGTTGCGCTAAGCAAGATTATCCACGGATCGAAACCATGTCGACGGCAATGTCTGTACCTGACGCTTCAGACGGCGGAAGATGATGTTTCAGCTGATGATCTGGTGAAATAGTAATTGTTCGTTTGACTTGACGACGTCCCGGTCCTGCGGCTTCTCAGAAAATGGCTTTTCAGGCGTCAAAGCCCCCATACTGCCATTATTTTCGCATTATTTTCGCACTTGAACCTAGGTCGACATAAGACGAAACGACATACACGTCTTAGGGGGAAAGAAACAGAAGAAAATAACATCCCCTTCGCTGATGAGTTCAAATACTGTGATTGTGCTGTCCTGTATCATGTAGAGCTCTGAGTCGATGACACAGGCACGGTGACAGCACAAAACACATGTATCCAAACTTGGAGCATGTGCAGTTGCGGGCGTCCTTTGAAGTTGATCTCCTGGGTGTCGGCCCCAAGACCTTACCCTCCTTACTGATGTTGCTAATGCCTGCTTAGAAGCGTTATTTTGTGAAACCACAGAATGTGGGTGATTCCACCGAGTTGGCTGCAAGCTTTCATGTTGGATTCAACTGTGGAGCGGAGAGCAACTTATTGAAAGTCATACTCCCTTTTGAACAAGGGGCAATGGCATGAAGGCTGCTGGCAAGTGACATCAGCACGCTTGGTGATCCATCACACACCACTTTTAAAACGTGCCCCCTGGTTCAACATACCTTCTCCAATATCACGGCTTTGACCATTGTCCTAGGATAGTGCATCGGCCAAGGGTTAAATCAATCCATAAGAGATACGTCCTTGCCATTGGCCCCGCGCTCCACCGACCAGTGGCCGATGGAAATGGACTTCGGGAAAAGCCACAATCCAGCTTCGCATAGACACCTACACCTAGTAATCACGCAAGTTCTGATTCTGAGCGGCTATTCGGTCTCCTGAATCGGCGCCCACTTCCAATCGACGAACCTCCAAATCACATCGGCGGAAACAACCCGCAAGTGCACAGCCCCCTAAGCAAGCCCCCCAGTTCCCCTGCGACTGCATGGATGCAAGGATGCCAAACTAGGCTACTCCCGCGGCACAGCTCCCTGGCGAGATGCTTGTTGGGGTTTTTTAATTTGGATAAGCTGGTGCCTATGTGTTTGCCAGGATCCACACGCTCACGACCCCTCCTCTGTCTCCTTCTCGTTAAATGTAGGGACGAACAGCGTTCGTGAGATTCCACCGGACTGAGCGCAAGTTTGTCTGTCCTGAATTCCATGGCTTCCACTGTACATTTTGATGTCTGAGAAAGAAACTCGACATGTCCATTAACTCCATTTGGTTTGCACAGTCAAACGGCACTGCGTAAGGGGGATGAAAGGGCGAAAAGAAGAAAAAAACGATTGAGATCTTCAAATGACTAGGGGGCTCCAACAATAGGAACGACATCAACCAACGAAGTCAGCCTCCCAAGTGGGCCAACGATCCTTCCGGCACCACATCAGGCTGCTTAATCTTCCTCTAAGCTGTTTTTGACCAGTTAATTAGAGTCAGTTACATGCTATGTTTCCTGCTACCTAGTACAGCCTTCCCCTCAAAATCGTTCGAGTGCCCACAAGACCGGACTGAGTGTTTCCTTTGTCTCTTCAATCTTTCAACTAGTGGTGCTGCTGCCGCGCCTCCATGGTTTAGACGCGATCCTAGATTCGTCTTGTCTCGCTGATTGGGACAGCTGCCCTGGCGCGTCAAACACTCACTTTGTGTTCATGCGATTCTTGCAACGCTCCTGTTCCTCACCGCCATGTTGATCCACTCGTTTTTGGACGGTGCTTTGTTCGCCCTTGCGCTTCAGCTCCCAAGTGTTGCAACCGCCAACGCAGTGTCTAGGCGCGACTGGGAGCTCTCGGACGCGCCGTCACCGTCACTCTTTCTGCGACGAGCCTCGGGAAGAAGTATGGTTCCAATCGCTCCATATCCTTTAACGTGTTCAATGTCAACATGTACTGACCCTTGGTGTACATAGTCTCCGTCCTGGGCAACCATGTCTATATTGATGGAGGCGAGATCTCTCAGCTCGGCGAAGATGGAAACATCACGCAACCGCGGTCCTCGAACGCAGGTCAGTCGCGCCAAAGACCGCGCATCCCAGTCCATCCCTAACCGATTCACTCGACAGTCAACTCAACCTTATCAATTGACATGTCAGCATCGTGGTCATCATCCAGTGTGGCGATTCAGCAAATCCCAAAGACACCAAAACCCATGGACGAGCAGGCGATCTGGACGAATGAGGCGACCAACAGCTTTTACATCTGGGGCGGACACTCGCCCTTCGGCGCGAAGCTCGATGACCCGGCATTGTGGAAGTTCGAAGCGGACGGCAAGGGGGGCGGCGCGTGGTCGAAAGAGGTACCAGCAAACCCTACGCTGTTCAGTGAGCTGCGCCGAAATGAGGATGGCGCCTTCGTAACGGCCAAGGACACTGCCTTTTGGTTCGGAGGATCGTCATCTGGCTGGACGAGCCCGAACCCCTACACGCAGCCCGTCCCCGGCATCCTGTCGTACAACTTCACGACCAAGACGTGGGCCAACGAGACAACAAACGCCTTCTCCAAGTTCGGTACCATGATCGGAGGACGCGCGGTATATGTTCCAACCTTCGGACCCAACGGCTTGATCACCCTCTTGGGCGGGAACACTTGGAATCTGATGCCCGACCAGAAGAGCCCAATTGGATGGATGGACTTCAGCAACCTAACCTTTTTCGACCCCATCACGAGAGACTGGTTCTGGCAAAATACCACGGGCAACGCACCCACTCCACGCAGCAGCCCGTGCACCGTAGGGGTCCAGGGTAAAAACGGAACATATGAGATGTGAGTAAACAAAATTATCGCTCTCACTTGCGCAAGGTAGTGACGCTGACAATCGGCAAGTTTCGTCTTCGGCGGTGCCAACTCGAATACCGGCTCAACGTACGACGATGTCTTTGTGCTGAGTCTGCCGGGCTTTGTCTGGACTCAGTTTGCATACGAGGCCAAATCACCCAGGACCGGCCATTCTTGCGCCGTGGTCGGCCGGCGTCAGATGCTCTCGGTGGGAGGAATGAGCTCGAGCGGCTGGGCTTCACCTGATCCATGGCCACAGGGTCTGGGGCTATTTGATATGACGGAGTGGGCGTGGAAGACCGACTACGACGCGGATGCAAAGGAATATGAAAGCTCCCAGACGATCAAAGACTGGTACCAGGATGTGTAAGACTGTATCATCTTTTAAGTTCCCGATACTCTTGCTGACTATAATCCCAGTGGCACCGATTCCGTCCAATGGTCCTCCGAGAAGGTCAAAGCTTTGTTCAACAAAGCGACCGAAGCCACGACACCCACCTCTTCACCGAGTCCTGGTCAGACGACGACAACAAATAAGAGTGAGGCGAAACCCAATAACACGCCGCTGATTGTGGGAGTCGCCGTCGGAGCTGGTGTTGGCTTGGTACTTGGTGCTGCCATCTTCTGGTTTTTACGTCGCCGCAGACAGCAACAGAAGAAGCAACATGAAGCCTCAATCGTAGCCCCTGCATACAGCAACTACGATGGGTCTACCGCTGCATCTTACTATCATCCAGTCCCACCAAGCGAGGCAGGGGATAATCAGGTGCACGAGATGTGGTCTGGGGCCCCAGACAAGAAGCAGGAGATGTGGGCCCCAATTCCAACTGAGATGACTGGTTCGAACGTTGGTCATCATACAGTGACGGAGCTCGAGGACCAACAAGGCCGACCAAGGAATGAGATAAGGCATGAGCTTAAGTAGATCTATGTACAAATGATACCCTGTTTATTTGGCATATTCACTAAGTGGCCCACGACTCGTAACAGGTGAAGTCCTCCACGTTGCTCGTGACGCCTCGCCCCTAATGGTGGCCAGATGTCTCCCAACACGAAAGAAAAAATGCAGAGAATGGCCCTTGTCCAAGATCGGCTCTTGGCTGCATCATCACTCTTCTGAAGTGGCACGGTCCACTCTAACCTGCAGCAAAATGCAAGCTGTTGTCAATTTAATTATCCAACTGCTCTCGGCTTTGTTGCCTTCTTCATTCCTCGTGGGTCGGGAGAACATGCGGAGCCCACTCAAAAGGTCATCATAACCTGTTGGCTTGATTGATGAAGATGTTTGTAAAGGCTGCCCTAGCAGTACTCGGGTAACGGCCGGGGAATGTCGGCCGGGCCAAGGGTCCTCTTCAGGAGTGAAGTTCTCTCGTATCTAGTTCAAGTTGGCGTTCTCTTCAGTAGTTCCCACACAATTTGTTATATTTAAGATACAGTCCTCCCCGAGACCCGTTTTAATCCAACATTCTCGAGTAACGGACCAGGTATCCAAATCTCTTGCCGGAATTCTCATAATGACATCCCCCAGAAAGAAGATCTTGTTCCTCTGCAACCGCGATTATGGTCAGGTCAACGTCGTATTATCAACCGCCCACGTATTGAAACAAATCGCCCCAGATGTCGAGCTCCACATCGGACCCCAAACGAAACTAGAACCTCTGGTCCATCGTCTGTCTCAAGAAGCGATTAAAGAGTCAACACAAGCGGCCCCGGACGGTATAAGTTCCATCTCCTGGCTGGCTTGTCACATTTTGAGGCTGCACAGAAACCTGAGCATCCTGAGCTTGATCAATGGCTCACTCCGCCAACGATAGCCAACACCACCCGAAAGATTATTGCCATTGCAAGCCTCGTTCTCCCCTGGTCCCCCAAGGAATTTGCCAAGATTTATGAAGAAGTCAGGCGTGTCGTGACAGAAGTCGAGCCGGACATCACTGTTGTCGAGAGCTTGTTTGCTCCTGCAACAACCTACTGCCACAACGCCAAGGTCAACTGGATTTGTCTGTCTCCGAACACCATCAAGGAGTTCGTACTGCCGCTGCAACAAAATTATGCGATGTTGTGGAAATATCCTATGTAGGTTGATATGGCCGATTCTGCGCTTTGTGATTGCTGACCAACCAAACTACCAACCTGTAGCATCTGCTCCGGCCTGCCGTACCCATTGCCACTCTACCTGATTCCGCTCAACATCTACTACGCTCTCATAGCCGGAGTCGTCATGCTAAACGATCAAAGACCAAAAGACCTGTCAACATACCTCGAGCAGCACGTAAAACCGGAATCCAGCTTCTGACAACAAACGAGCTTGGCCTGTTCAGAGCACCGCCCAAAGGCCTGAGGGTTCTCGTCGCCAATAGTCCTGATATTGATTTCCCATTCGAAAATATCCCGGACTTCCTCACGCCGTGCGGTCCCATCACCCGCGCTGCGCCTCCTTTTTCGAGCGAAGACCAGGAGCTGGCCACCTGGCTCAGCCGCGGCCCGACAATCTACATGAACCTCGGAACCCATCACTGTTATGATCTGGCCCTGGCTACTGAGGCTGCAAACGCTTTCCGCGACGTTCTCAACTTTGCTCAGGAGTTCGGATTCAGTGACCGGGGGGAGCTGCAGATTCTCTGGAAGATGCCACGAAAGCCAACGGAAGACGACGATCCAGACCCAGCCAAGTTCCAGGGGAAATGGCTCGAGTTCAAAAAGCTGCTCAGCCCATACATAGAGCAAGACCGAGTCAGGATCATGGACTGGATTACTGCTGAGCCCAAGTCCATCCTTGAATCAGGTCACGTGGTATGCTCCGTTAATCACGGCGGCTCCAACTCTTTTCATGAAGCATTGCGGTAGGTAGCAGCTACGAAGGCTCAGCATCGTGACTTTCTACTTTCTTCTCCGTTAGAATCAGTCGCTAACGTGTTGTTCGCATTCAAGCACCGGCATCCCCCAGACAAACTTACCCGGCTGGGCCGATTCTTACGATTTTGCTATCCGATCCGAGATTCTTGGGATCGGTAAATGGGGAAACAGAAAGGCCAACCCCGTGTGGGAGCGCAATGAACTCGCCGATGTTCTCGCGGAGGTCGTACTGGGCCCCCAAGCAAAGCATTTCCTGGATCGAGCCAAGGCGTTGGCGAAGCGACATCCAGAGGGTGCGGGGCGAGCGAAAGCCGCGAGCGAAATCCTGAAATTCTTGGAGGAGACGCAGCGAGGGCTGATGAGTATGTGAGATACTGTGCAAATTACACAAGTCCATAGGGATATGAACATGTAGCAAGTTGGTGTTACCCCGTTTCGATGGCCAAACGCTCTTGTTTGCCCTTTTTTGCATCGAGAAGTCTAAACCAGTACATGAAATACTATTTCACTAGTCAGCACCCACGCAAACCTCTCCGCCATGAGATGACAACCCACATTCCCTCTCGTACAAATAAGCACTGTCTAGGCATTCTTAGAGGCCGCGCCCCTATTCTTCCCACCGAAGATGATTGGAAATCAAGCAATTATCTCGTCGAAAGCAACTTTGCAACCTATAACCCGAAAGTAACCAGCTAAAATTGCTCCTTTGTGGCCAAAGCCCAACCTGTTTCCAAACCTAACCCTCACCCCTCCCCCCTTTGCCAGCAAACAAGTTGGGCTCAGTTTGCTTTTCGATCATGTATGAGGGCTATTGAAGCTCATCGCGCGGTGCATCCTATTGGAAATGGAATTAACGGTGCGGTAGTCAGTAGTATAAATCCAACTGGTCCTGACCCATCTCCCACTTGTCCTAGCCCAGTAAAAAGCTCCGCCTGCCCCCAGCGCATCCTGCTCGTCTGAGTCGTTGAATGCAGGCTGAGCTGCATCATTAATGACTTGCATACGCTAAGCCAAAATTATGACTGAGAAAAACCTGATATGTCTGACTGGATTCTCTGCCACATGACTGCCTGAATGGTGTACGTTGTATGCGTGAGGAGTATTTCCCCAACGCTAGTTCCCTGTTGACTTGACATCTATGTTTCTCTCTTGCCCGTCTCCCCGGCTGATCGTGCAAGTAGTCGTTAACTATCCACTTCCGTCCAACCCGTCAAAAATAACATGCGTCTCCTCAACGTCGATACCTTTGAGCTGACTGAGTTTTTCGACTCGAACATTCCACCATACGCCATCTTATCACACACATGGGGCAGCAAAGAGTTCACGTTTCAAGATCTCCAACGCGAGGGATACAAGGGGGGCGACACCAAAATCGATGGTATGTGCCGAGCTGCACGATTAGAAGGCATCAACTGGGTCTGGATCGACACGTGCTGTATCGACAAAAGCAGCAGCGCCGAGTTGTCCGAAGCGATCAATTCCATGTTCACATGGTACAAAAATGCGGAAGTATGCCACGTCTATCTCGGAGACGTCCCAGAAGATGATTTCATAATCTTCCACAACTCACGCTTTCGCCACAGTCGATGGTTCACCCGCGGGTGGACGCTGCAAGAGCTGCTTGCAGCGCCAAAGCTTGTGTTCCACAACTGCTCCTGGCAACGAATTCAGCTCATGTTGAAGCGAGACCTCCACGCCCATTCAGAAAACGCAGCAGCCTTTGACAGAGGGCTGACTCGGAGATCCCAAGTGCTCGACTTCGCCACTCTTTTAGTCGAGATCACGGGCATCGATGCGGCTGCGCTCACCACGCGCTTCGATCAAGTGTGTCGACGGTATTCTGTGGCAAGGAAAATGAGTTGGGCTGCTCACAGGCAAACTACACGTGTCGAAGACAGGGCGTATTCGCTCCTGGGACTTTTCAACGTCAACATGCCCCTGCTGTACGGAGAAGGCCCTAAGGCATTTTTCCGTCTCCAAGAGGAAATATTGAAAAGCTACGACGACCAGACACTGTTCGCCTGGGGTTATAACCAGCAAATCAAGGTGCAGGGCGGGCTGTTTGCGAAATCGCCAGCCGACTTTGGCGGATGTGGTTGGGTCACCAAACAAGACCATGGCTTGAGCCAGAGGCCTCACTACTACCTTACGAACAAGGGCCTACATATCGAAACCCAGCTGGCGAAAATGCCTCCTGGTTTTCAGCCTTATGTTTATGCTCTTTTGAATTGCTCGGCTACTCCTTCGCTCCTCAACGAAGACCCGAGTTCTCAAAGAATTGCGCTACCTTTGCAATGCGTAAACAGTCTCGTTTTTCGCCCGGTTGGTGTAGTCCCTTTGTTGCTTCCACACTCAATCTTTAAAGACAGTTCGGAGAAGCTATACATCAACATTGGCAATAGTCTGAATGATCTGATGGCTGATCAACCTTACGACGAACGAAGGCTGCTGTTAATGTCACCTCTGGAGATCAACCTCAACTTTTCACATCTCTTTATGAGCCTCGTTGAGACGTACTGTCCCCCGGAGTGGAACTTGACACAGGCTAGTCCCGGAAAATTTGTTTGGCGTATAGATGACAAGGAAACAGCAATCCAAAATAGTGCGGTTGTGTTGTTACGGTTCCGGGCTGCGGAGGCCGATGTTGCGTTGAAGATAAACATGGTATTCTCAGGTGATCCTAACGATTCAGGTTCGCAGTATACACCGCAGACACCCGGCCAGGTTACAAACTGGTCAAAAAAATTCCCTCAAGGCGTGTCTCTGGTTCAATACGCCACACAACACATGGATGAGACAGGCATCGACGATTGTATCTGGAGTGGTCACGAACTTCAGGTGTCAAGGATGACGGCGAGAGTTGGAAGAGTCACCGAAGAATTGTTGCTCGTTAAGGCTTCATAACCTCTCAAACAAGCCCCTTGTGGCTGCCAAAGTGAAAGAAAAGCCAGTTTGGACCTTCGAGGGAGCTGCTTGTATCAACGCCACGTGAGAAACACACATGTAACGACCAGCCAGTAGCAGCAAGACCAAATTTTTGAAGACGAACAATGAGATAGGGTCGGTCATGCGCAAAAGTATGAATTGCCTTTCAAAATTGATTAACTAATTCAACGATAATAGGTATCAGGGCAGATCAGCGTATCTGGCTCAAATGTGTTTACAGCTAAATTCTGGTTGTGGTTGCACGCAATTGTAAGTGGGTAAGGTAGTTAACACAAGAGAAACACGCATGGGAAATCGGAAAGATGGTTGACCCAGCGGTCTGAAACCGCCAGCTGCGGAATGCTACGAAACGTCGATCAGAAGGTGGAGAAGAGTCGAGCAACGCTCATTCCATAGTTTTGGGGTTCGTGACCAACGAGCGTCTGCAAAAATGATCAACATATATCAATGTGAAATGCAACACAATCTTTGAAAATCGCTTGTGAAGTGCCGAGATGCCTGACATAACCGCCGCAGTGATCGTAGCATATTACCTGAACCTGGCGAGTAACAACCGTCGCAAGAATATGAAAAACTTCAGAGATGAACAAGGGGATGCAAGACATGACAGACACGTGACGTTGATGGCCTCACGCTTCGCTTGAAGAATGCTCGAGCCGAAGGCGATGGCGTGACCGAGACATCGCTGAACAGGAACGCAAATTCCGAGACTCAAGAGATTCAACAGCCAACGCCAGTTTACGCCCAAGATTCGACGCACAGCAGTGTGCAGATTCCCGTGTCGGTCGCGCCAGATCCTCTGGTTAACCAGGCCATCAACGCAAAAACGCCACACCGATGAACAACGACGACACATCTCCCGCACCGACAGACGGCCGAGGCACCGAAATACCTAGGTTTGGTTGATTTGCAAGCTGCACAGGCAAAAGAGTGCGTCAGACAAAGACGCCTTTTAGCCCTACCATCAATTTTGGCGCCTTTCGGGGCGGGGAACGGTCGTCGGCATCTCCCCACCTGAGTCCGAAGACAAGAATAGGGGATTCGGACACGTCCCATGCTAGAAGTGCGGGGGCCGCTAGATCGACAACCGGGCTCAGGAACGGAGGCCCGGGCGTTTGGCGGCAGTCCGGTTGCTTTGGGACCCAGGAAGGGGGGAGGCGAAAACAGATGCCATCAATATTGCTGAGCCTCGGACCATCCACCGTCCCCTGATCTCCGTGAACTATAAACCCAGCGAGACCCTTCCTCGAGTTTATACCTTTTGTTCCTTCTTCATCTGGTATACCAGCTCAAAAACCAAATTCATCTTCTTCTTTACGCATTCTCAACCGTAGTCACAATGGCAAGCCCCGCTGGCAACATTACCTTCGAGGGTGGGTTCCAGGTACATCCGAGTGCCCAGCTGACATGACGCTGATCGACGAAAATAGACTTCCTCGGCCTCACTACCTGCCTTTTTGAGTGGGCCGACAGCTACGACTCCAAGGACTGGGATCGTCTCAGGAAATGCATTGCCCCTGAGCTTCGCGTAAGCAAACCCCGCAGTCTTATCCAGGCCCCTCGACCTCCTTACGAATGTGTCGAAACCTCATCTATAAGCCGTGCTCATACCCGCTTAGATTGACTACCGTTCCTTCCTCGACAAGATCTGGGAAGCCATGCCCGCCGAGGAGTTCATCGCCATGATCTCTGACAAGTCCGTTCTCGGCAACCCTCTCCTGAAGACCCAGCATTTCATCGGCGGCACCCGCTGGGAGAAGGTTTCGGACACCGAGGTCATCGGCCACCACCAGCTCCGTGTCCCCCACCAGAAGTACACCGACGCTTCCCGCAAGGAGGTTGCCGTCAAGGGCCACGCCCACAGCTACAACAAGCACTGGTACCGCAAGGTCAACGGCGTGTGGAAGTTTGCCGGTCTCGCCCCCGAGATCCGCTGGTCCGAGTACGACTTCGAGGCCGTCTTCGCCGACGGTCGTGACTCTTTCGGTGACGAGCAGCCCGTGGCCAACGACACCAAGTCGAACGTCAAGACTGTCGAGAAGGAGCTCAGAGTTGCCTCTGCCGTTTAAGGGCTGAACGAGCTTGTTTAATGTGAGGGAAAGCCCCTCGGTTCATGAAATGGAGCACCGGGAATTGTCACTCGTGACTGGTTAGCTACTACACATATCATCTAATGTGGGGGTTTGTATGAGTTTATTGGCATGTGAATAGACGTACTTGGTGCTAGCCACCTGTAGCGGAATATTACAAATTACCTAAAGATCTCTGGTCATTCGCCCTTGGCCTTGCCCATCATAGTACGATTGCCAGCATCATCCGGAATGTCAAGAGAAGGTTTGAAGCTCACCTCCTTACTCCCGACGACGGTAATCACCTCGAGCCCGACGCTCAGCTGCGGCGCGAGCATCGGCATCAAGCTGGCGGTTCATCTCATTCATGGCCGCCAAGGACATTATCTCGATTCTAGTACGCTCCTGCTCAGCACGACGCTCTTCTTCAGTAACATAAAGAAGCTCACCACGGCGGAGTTGCGCTTGTTGCGCAGCGGCTTCGTGAGCCTGACGAATTGCGTCGTCGCGGACGCGGGCTTGGGCGATCGAATCACGGATCAGCTGCTCAAACTGCGGGAAGTTGCGGCCGCGATAAAGTTCGCGCTCGAGTTCCAGCTCAACCATTTCCGTCGAGCCGGTCTGCAGCATGCGGGTGGTGGCACAGCCGGGGTAAGCAGTGCAGCGCTGGCAAGCGACTCCTGGCCGCGAAGGCCTGTGACGGCAGAAACAGGGGAAGACGGCACTATGGGGACAAAGATTGGAGGATAGTTCTTCCTGGGTGGGAATAGGAGTGATGCCTGGCTCGGTTGAACCGGAGGGAGCGGGTGTGTCCGAGCCGGAAGCAAGGGTGGTACGAGTGTCTCCGCCACTATACTGACGTTGAGAAGCCCGAGTCGCAGAGGGAGCGTCAACCTCAAGTGTTCCGTTCATAGTGGTAAAATTAGGAGTGCCGAGATTCACATTTCTCAGCGTGTTGTTAGTGCTGTCGGAGTTCTGCAGGCGGGGAGGATTAGCACCACTGCTGCGGTTGAGACGGTTACGGTTGGGTCGGGAAGACATATTTGAGGTTTAAATTAAAGGTATCCAAGGCTATGTATCAGTTGTGAGAGCTGATTGAATTTGTTTGATGAAAGATGCTGATTACTGTGCTTGCTGTTGTTGCTTTGCTGGATGCTGATTGATAAGACGGACAGCATAATAGGGACGCAATAACACAAATTTATATCTCTCACCAGCTTTGATGCACGACAAGCCCTTTACCGATGAAAGAATGCAGAAAATTGAACACAATCTTTGTTGCAAGTAAGGAGACCGTATACCGGCGCCGTTGAAATGAAACAAAGCTCCTGTCCTATATAGGCTGTGTGCTTCTCGGTCAAACCGTTGTCTAAATTGAACAAGACATCAGTGAGATCCCTGAACAAAGCAAAATGGGTTTGAAGTTTTCTTCAAACAAGAAAATTTTCAATTTCTTCAATCAATGAATGAGACCGGAGCTGGTGAACGAAATCAAACAAGTAGGCTGCATTCACCGTCAGTATTTTAAGGCACCTTACTTGGCTTGACATCGTTACCATGGTGAAAATCCTGCTCATTAGACTTGACCCGATAGTTCCTGAGGAGACTTCATCAGAGAAAACCCTCTTATCACGTGAATTGCTTGATTCTGAGGCAACACTACTGCTATCACACTGACGAATGAGCAAAAGAATGGGCACTGTGGCCGGCTGGACAGACATGAACAGAGCAATAGTATGCAGCTAAGTCAACTTTTAGGAATACAAGTCTCAGGTTCCACCGCAGATTTACTGCGTATCAACCTTACCAATACTGGAGCCGGGATGCAGATGAGCTGGAACTAATGGCCATCAGCTTATGTTGTCACTCGACCTAGACATCCTTCAGGTTCGTAAGCACTTTGGCTACTAGCCACTGAACGACGGAATGACAAACTCGGCCCCAAGTTCGGTTGATTTAAACTGAAACGTAGCCTATCTAACTACAGCATGATGCGGAAAAGAGTTGTTCTGTCAACGTATTGTCAAATGGACAGTGCAGAACGCTCTTAACCGTCTCGGTCAGGCCAATGTGGATCTGAGTGACACACCGAAGCAGGTGAAGGTCCCGTCGGGCCGGGCTGCGGCCCCACTACCCACCAGCAGCAGCGGACCGGAACCGGAACATAGAGTGTCCCGGCACTTTCGAGCTTGGACCAATCATACGCAGGATGACATAGCGAGGGGCACGCTTGCGCACGGTGCAGAGGAAACCGACGGGAACTTGGAGAGCTCCGGCGGAGATGGCGGCATCACAGCCCACCTTAGCTTGACTCGAACACCACTAGGCAAACATCCCAGAACCTAATGGGTGGACGTTTCAATCTAGCTTCTCGGCATTCGACACAGCTCGAAGCTCTACGCTATTCTCAACGTCATTACCCTACTTGAACACCCTCCACATCTACGCAGGACTGTCGTCAACGTCGACAACACCAGAATGGACTACGTGGACAAGCGACTGCAGGAGGAGGCTGTCAAGCAGCAGGCGGGAAACAGGTACGAATCGCACTCTTTCATTCGTTGCTTCTGCTATTCTTCCTCTTGCCTTCTACCCGAACTCTCGACGCTGACCTAGACAAACCCAACAGCGACGCCTTCTTCACTCCTCTCAACATCATCCTGCTGCTGGTCGTCGGCTACACAATCTACGCCCTCTTCCGTCCCACTCCGCCCCCGGTGCTTCCGAAAGAGCCGCCCGCGACCGTCTTCCGTACCTTCAACCCCCGAACTCTGCTCCCCTTCAACGGCGAGAACGACATGCCCGTCTACCTTGCCGTGCGGGGCCGTGTCTTCGACGTCACCTCCGGCCGCAACTTCTACGGCCCCGACGGTCCCTACGCCAATTTCGCCGGTCGCGACGCCTCGCGTGGCCTTGCGTTCGGTAGCTTCGACGAGGACATGTTAACCAAGGATCTGGATGGGCCGCTTGACAAGCTCGAGGGCTTGGGACCCGACGAAGTGGAATCGCTGCAGGGCTGGGAGGAGAGGTTCGAAAGCAAGTACCTCGTCGTGGGCAAGCTTGTTGCTGTTGGTGAAGAGGACAAGTGAGAGGTTCAGGACGCCGGTCAAGACGTATGGAGTTGCGCCATCATAGAGTACGAGAGATGTCAGGAGCAAGGAAGGCCGAGAACTGGCTTCAGTAAGCTGGCTACACCAGCTACAAACTATTTGTGAGTACTTTGCTTCATAGCTTCATCCGAACAGCTATGCGTAGAAGCAATCCGATGGTCTTCTAACTCTCACATCTTGCTTGGTGGGCAATCTTTCGGTGTTCTACCTTCCTTGCTTTATCGTGATTCGATGGCGTTACGCTACATGAACTAGGTAGGGTATCACAACTTCCCCGATATGTCTGCCACTCCTCATGCTAGGCACTGAACACAACCAAGCTCCCAATGCCGATCAGCTATGCATCAAATCACTTTCGCATCTCCTTGAACATCACCCCACATCTCCCGGCAGTTCCTAGACACCGAGTGCTTGCAACTCTCGCTTCCGTTCCTGGAAGTGACTTGGCCGGCCGTCTTCGTACACCAGCTCCATTCTCGGTTCCTTCTTGAAGTCACCCATTGGGGCGCTCGTCCACTCGCCGTCTGCCATCAAAGCGACGCTGCAATGCCACGGCGTCGTGAACCCGGTCTTGGTGTTCAGCAGGCTCATGGACACCTTGTGCTCCCCAGTTGACCGGTGAATCGACAGTCGCAGGTGGTCGGGGAAAGCATCTTTGACAGCCCCTGCGAATGCCTGCTCGAGTAATGGTTAGTTCCAACGGTCCCTGGAAAGCATATTCTCGTGTTCCCATGAGAGGCCATGTCAAGTTCGCGACTTACGTATCCTCGAATCAGCATCTGCTTAGCAAGATATTTGACGTTTTTCTTGTAACCATTGCTCGTTCTGCTCTTTCCCGTCGGGAAAACGTGCTGCAAGTCGGACTCGAGGAACCTTCGGTAGCCACAGTATGTCATCAACGTGTCGGCATTTGTGGCGATCTCATGGTCAATGTCGAGGTCATCTTTGCCGTACTTGTTGAGCAGTTGTCGGCGAAAGTTTGTAGCGTTGGCGACATAGACGATCTCGTTGAGTTTCTCTGGGATAGCGAAGCTCATGAAATCTTGGAGTCTGGAGAATGTGATATGTGTGAACCCCTTCTGGGCGGTCAAGGTCCGTAGAGCCTCGCCATATGCCCAAGTATCGCGGTCCGGTATGCACAAGAGGTCTTTTTGAGACTCAAGGTCAGCGGGACGCTCTCGATAAACCGCCATGAAAGGTTGGCAGCACAAACCGTTGTAGACGATCCCGTCAGAAATTATGGTGAGCTTAGCACCGGGTCGGTAGATGCCCCCGATTCGGGTGCACATTGTGTTCAACCGCTCGAGGGCCAGCTCTTCCGCCTTGTCAGGCAGAGTGCCTAGCACTTTGTACACCTTATTTGCCGACTTGAATGGGAACGCCGGTAGGCACATCTCCACCTGCTTCCCTGTCTTGACGAACCGATCGATAACGCACAGGAATTTGGGTACCCCTGCGACAAATCGTTCCATTGAGTCGTCGAACTTGTTAAGAGCGTAGTCGAAAATGATGGCCAGGATTCGCGCAGACGTTTCTGATGCCTCCAGCGTAGCCCCATGCCGTGGGGTGTTCTGAAAGGCTTTTGGTCTATCCACCGCAGCCCTCGTGGCGAAGTTTGCGAGCTCTGGAATGGACTTCATTTTGAGAATCCCGTGAAGTGTAAAGTGGTAACAGTACTGGTAAAGGGAGGCACGCGATGGCTGGGACTTCATAGTATTCGCGGGCTGTCGTCGTAGACCCCGTTTTGGGGGCCAGACCTTTCCCTTCCACGGCTTGAATGCAATCCATCGGTGCATCATGCCTGAACGACTGGACGATTCTGATTCAAGAGCTTTGGCGCGGAACGTTACGGCAACGCAGCAGATGAGGTACCATGTGGTCGTCTGATATGAACAGACGGTCGCCAAGCCTATGTGGCCTGGATCCGATTGACCCCCAACGTCATTGTTGATCTCTATGCCCCTGAATACAAAGTTTACGGCATTCGTACTAACTTTACAGTCCGATATCTCACCAGAAGTGGCCGTCGGACGACGCGGGAAGAATCCCATCGTTTGTCTCGGCTTTTAGTTGCCAAGCGACAGGCGATTTAAAAAAAAAGACCTGAACCACGAGAAATCGTCTTGCGTGACGTTCCTCCAACATAAACGTCTTTTCTTGCGAGGCGAAAGCCTTGGGCCGTACTAGACACAGTATAAATGCAGATATAGCCGTCGGCTGTACTCAACTGCCGAGTGAGGTATTTGGAACAGTTACTAATAGCCACTACTCTTAGTACCAGGGGCCTCAAGTTCCCCATCTACTCCCACGAAAGCAATTGGCAAATTCAGTGGGATCCGAATTGTTGGGGAGCTCGCAGTTCTGAAAACATCAATCAGCATACCGAAGCAGCCCGGCAAGAGTTTGCGGTACTAACCGCAAGGGCTTCTCCCACTCTCGGATAAAAGATGTTTCTATCACAACAATTCTTACAAAGTGTTTCATTCATATGACAATTCCTACAGCCATATCTTTCGGCAGCTGAAGCCCTATGTCGAAGGGTAATACGATGAGTTTCTCAGGGACACAAGCGTTACATCGATATAGGCTGAGGAATACCTATAATACAAGGGACCGCGGATTGAGATGTCGTTGAGAAGTATTGGTAGTCAAAATATTTGGATAGATAAATAGAAATGCATTCAAATTTCTGGAATTCCGCGGGAAATGTTTTACTTGCGGGCTATGAAAGTCAGCATTACAGCAACTAGTGTTGCGATAATTATCAGCTATCTTAGATCGGTAAAATGCTTCGTATCACGTCGGCAGTAACTTGGGCCTAGCGACTATTTCAAAGTCTAATCAATACAAAGAAGCTGACCGTAGCCAAAATTGCAAATCGAGGGACTGAATATCCCCTCGCGTAGTTGAGACTGCCAGGAATCTCAGTTGAGGTTTCAAAGAGCGGCTATCAGCAAGCAAGCCTGTTTGTGTCTGGAGTTTCAGCGCATTTGTAGCAGCATCAGAAGATGGTACAGTCAGAATCTCGGACTGCATGCCAGCAACAACAGAAGGGGTGAACGATTTTGGATGAAGCTTTAACTGACAGAGAATCTCTGTTGTTTGTTGTGTATTTGGCCCCGTGACGTCTTGTACCTGCGTCTCTGTCATCCATTTATCAAGGATACATTGCACAAAGGTCCGCAGACATATCGGTGATTGCTCTTCACGAAAACAACTTTTTTTGGCATCGTTGGCTCTGCAATGAACATTTCCGGATATTTAAGGGTTTCATAATTAGAATAGATCTTCCTGTTGCTGTCGACAGCTGAACAGGTATTAAGAGCTTTACCTTCTTTTTCCGACCTCTCAGTCGTTGTTGGAATTGAGGATGTCTGCCGGTGTTCTGCACATGCTTTCGTATAGGTTGTCTACTTGTTCCGAATGTAAACTAAACACGGTAAGGTCATTCGCAAACTCCCAGTTTGAGAGCAAACCAACCTAGGAGACGTACTACGCGCGTTAATATTGGGCGTTTGTTATGGCACAGCCGCTGACGACACCCTAAACGATCTGCAGATCTCCATAACGGCCGCGTAGACGTCAATTAAGACGCGGAGGACAACAAGAGCTCAACGCTTTGTATTAGGCTTACAGCTGGTGAATTTTGCGACATTGTTGAGCTAACATATTACCCTGGAATAACCATATACGTGCGGCAGCCTCGAACAGGGGGTTCCAGACAACACTGGATTTAGAGCGAGTAGCCAATGAGACGAGTATGAAGTCGAGTGGAAACTGCGGTGTTGAAAAGGTTGTGGTGCTATAAAAACCAAGTCATGGCTGAAGAGCTGCAGGTGTTCAATCTTTATTGCAAGATCTCTCACATTGTCTTGCTTGCTCTATAACCGGAATATGCATAAGCGGTTGCAAGATGCGGTGTTAACCCGCTGCCTCCGGAGTGGACCGGAGCGGCCCCATACAACCGCCGCGGACTTTCCTGAGACAGTCTTCAGAAGTGTAGCGTCCAAATGATGACCTTCCCATCGTCAATGAGATATAGACGCATCCAGATACCTTACTAGAAGGTCTTGCCTGTTTCGATGACCAGCCGCTCCTCTCCTGGCATCATCGGCTTGGCTTATTGCTTCCTATCATTGTCAGAACCATCAAAATTACGCTAACCACCTGTTTAAGATCCCTTCGGTCTGGTTGGGCGGTGTTGAGCGGTTATCAATGAGCAAGTTTTCGACGAGCAAGCTTTCGGCGAATAACCAGGCGCGACCATCGCATGCTAAAACGCCATGGGTCGGCGACCTTAGCGGGCTGCGGGCGGGACGAGGTCCTTCCAGTTATAAGTTTCCGTTTGCCCTCGATTCTACCTTTTTTTTTTTTGGCTCCTCTAAAGACATGGTTGAGTTTCATTCAGGACCATCTTCTTGTTGAAATCGCATCAACAGCTCGAAATGAGCGGGGTTCAACATGAACAGCCGCTATCGTTCGCCCCGCGTATCGAGGGAACGGGAGAAAAGTCCGAGGTTGTCGTCACCAGGACAAGTCGGGATCATGAAGCTCACCCGGTTTTCGACTCTGAAAAATCAGTCAGCTCCAATGCCCAAGCCGGCGTGCAGAACACAGAGGCCATCACGTCGACATGGACCACGACGTCCCTCGTCGTCGCCTACGTGCTGATCTGGATCACGTACTTCGTCGTGCTCATGCAACAGAGAGCCCTTGCCACCTTGAACCCGTTCGTCACATCCGCCTTTGCACAGCACTCTCTCACGCCAACAGTCGCCGTCATCAGCAGCATCATCGGCGGCGTCTTCAAGCTGACGCTCGCCAAGATCCTCGACGTCCTCGGCCGGCCTCAGGTTTACCTGCTCTCCACTATCCTTGCGGCCCTTGGCCTGGGCATGGTGGCCGCCTGCAATAACGTTGAACTCTACGCCGCCGCCCAAGTCTTCTACACCGTTGGTCAGAACGCTCTGGGATACATTCTCGGCGTCTTTGTTGCCGACACGCCCTCGCTGCGCAACCGTGGGCTCATGTTCGCCTTCTCGTCCTCACCTACCCTCATCACAACCTGGCTTTCCGGTCCGATTTCCGAAGAATACCTTGCGGGGCCCGGGTGGCGTTGGGCATTCGGGACTTTTTCCATCATCGTCCCCGTCGTCGCGTTCCCGCTGTTCGTGCTCTTCGTGAGAAGTCTGGACAGGGCCAAGGAACTGAACGTCGTCCCGAAGCGCGAAAGTCAAAAAACGGTGTGGCGGTCTTTCGTTCACTACTGCCGCGAATTCGATGCTGTTGGTCTCCTATCAGTATCGGCGGGCCTTGCCCTCTTTCTTCTCCCCTTCAACATCGCCTCCATGCAGGAGCGAGGATGGCGCGCCCCCCTCATAATCTGCCTGCTCGTTTTTGGTGTCGTTCTCATCATCGCCTTCACCCTGTGGGAGAGGTTCTTCGCCCCTGTCTCCTTCATCCCTTACGCTTTACTTTCGGGTCGGACGGTTCTCCGGCGCCTGCGTCCTTTCGGCCGTCTTTTCCTTGACCTCCTACTGCTGGATGGGCTTCTTCAGCCTCTTTCCTACTGGTGGTGAACAACTTAACCATCACACAGGCGAGTTACGTAGCCAATGTCTACTCCCTCGGCAGTACACTGTTCGCCATCTTTGCAGGCTGGCTGGTCCGTCACACTGGTCACTACAAGAACGTTTGCCTGTGGTTTTCGATTCCCTTAAACATACTGGGGATGGGCCTGATGATCCACTTTCGTCAACCGGAGAACGACATTGGCTTCGTCATCATGTGTCAGGTTCTCATCTCCGTTGCGGGCGGCATCATTCTCGTCTGCGTCCAGATCGCAGCCATGGCCGTCGCGTCCCACCAGCACGTCGCCGTTGTCTTGGCCGCCATGTCCATGTTCTCAGAGATTGGCGGTGCGATTGGCCTCACGCTAGCGGCGATTTTTTGGCAGAATGTGTTTCCTGACCGGCTCCTCGAATACCTTCCTGCCGAGGAAGTTTCCAACTTGGTGGCCATCCACGCCGACTTATCTACACAGTTAACGTGCCCGGTTGGCTC
Organism: Colletotrichum chlorophyti; assembly: GCA_001937105.1. NCBI lineage: Eukaryota > Fungi > Ascomycota > Sordariomycetes > Glomerellales > Glomerellaceae > Colletotrichum > Colletotrichum chlorophyti. The sequence continues at coordinate 1,056,845 of MPGH01000088.1, forward strand.
CGCTGCGCGTACCGCTATCCATTACGCATACGGTGACGCGCTTAAGATGATATTGATCACAGGAACTGTTGTCTGGGCGATTGGGTTTGTGGCGACGTTCGTGTGGAAGGATGTCAACGTCAAGGAAGTCGAACAGGTCCGAGGCCATGTTGTTTAGAGTTATCGAATAACAGGCAGCATTTAGGACATTCAAAGCAAAAAATGAAGAAACAGCACCAGAAAATGAAGTGGTATGTAAATTGATAGCGCACGGGCATGCATGGTCGTCTTGGTTCTCGCGTTCCCGCTGTTCTGGTTCTTCAAACCTTGTTTTGGTTTGGTACTGTAGCCTCTCTTACCGCCCTCGGAAACGGCGTATACGAGGGTAAACTTTCCAAGTGTGGACATCCGCGCATTACCTTACTTTTGTTTAGTAATGCAGCCTCCTTTACATCTCTCCTTGTATCTGGCATATCGCTGGGGTAAATTGTTTAGGCGCGGATATCCGCGGGTTGGCTTACTTTGATTTAAATGAAGTAGCATGAATGATAATGTGTATTTCTTATCGCTACCGGTCAGTGGTGTGTGATGATGTTATAGGCAAGTACAGCGCATAAATGCTCTATAGTCATGAGCGTCAACACAGAGCTTATATCCGTACCGTGCGGTTAGTCTTGGCTCCTTGAAATACCAGAGTCATTCGGTTAGACTACATTTTCTGTAACCGTATAAAAGACATTCGTTAACTAACTACCACTTCATAACGTGTTGATTCAATGACCTTGCCACTCAACCAATCATGAACATAAAGCTCTGAAGGCTTGAAAAGCATCAACATGAAAACTCTTATGCTCAAATTATTCTACTTAAGTTAGCACTTCAAATCCATTGTCTCAAGCGTATCAAGCTGATAATTCAATAGGAGACTTGCCAATTGGCATTATTCCTGCTATTGCAAGGTTGAAGATAGCTACAACTACGAGTCGACTTCAATTGCTTGTAATAAATGGACGAGCGATCATGCGTAGGACAATTAGAATGTATGCGAAATGTGGGAGAATGTAAGGCTGACTGACCTCTATTTATGTTTCATTGTTTGGCTCTAACTGCTTGCAGAAATGTATTTCCGTCGAGAAGTGTCCCACAATCACCGAAACCCTACAGTTGGTCTATGGACTGGGAATGGACTTGCCAACAGAATAGTGGTTCTACGCAGTAGGGTGTTGACAACATCCATTTCAGCTGTTTAACTTGAAACGTCTATAATAACATCGAGATCTACTCCGCCCTTCATGGTACAACCCTTTGATAAATAATAAGATAAATGAGCCTATTAGAGAGGTATGCTAATCAGCTAAAGCCGTCTGTCTACCTTACGAACCTAAAGGAATATGTCACGACTCATACGATAGGGTACGACGGGGCTAGCGGCGAACCTAAGGGCGCCTAATTACAGGAAACTACGGAATATGTATGCCAGAGACACGGGGGCAGAAGGCGCCGTCTTTGGGTCATAAGAACTGTGATAAGGGTCACGTGACGACAAGCAAAGCAAAGAATCAACCGGTCATAACAAAGGGGTAGGCGCGAGAAGCCGGTGACGAGGATTTTGTTCTGTCCTAATTCCCGTCGTTCTTTTCGAACTGCCGGGATCAAAACGAGATTTAAAAAAAAAGAAAGAAAAAAAAAAGACCAATGGGTCCTGAGTGGGCATGGATGTAAGGCGAGAGATACTGCTCGCCGTAATGGCCCATTCAATTACCGTGCTCCAGAATGCTCAATCACCACATTGTTCTTAACAATTGACAATAAACAGGCACAGAACGTAAGGGGGCTCGAGGCAGCAGCAAAAAGGCCGTTTCAAGGTTAGTGAGAATATAGCGTCTTCCGACATTGGATGAGGTGAGATCATAGGGGTGGGTTTGCAGGCATCGAAATGCAGAATAGCCTAGTCCCGTTGTGGCTGGACGGTTTATCCCAGTGTCAAACTGGTCACTGCAGGTCGCCACTTGGCTCACGGCCACACCTCCAGCCTCCGGGTCAGCGGCACCCGGGTTGCCGGAGCTGGTTTATTTATGGGGTTGGCGAATTGGGATGAACCTGTTGTAGTTGATCAACTGGCGAAGCTGTCGACGAGTGTGCTGATATCAGCACTTTGCTAAAGATCAAGAACTGACATTCCAGGAGATTTGGTTGGGTACCTTACCCTGAACGTGTGCATGCTGTTGATGGGTCGCCAGTGATTCTTCTTACACTGAGTGCATTGTGCGGTTTAGACACTAGGCATGCCATATCGCGTCTCTTTTTCCACACACATTCCTTTGACGGTATTCCGACTTACATGCCCGTGTGTATCTGGAACTTCTCGGACATGAGCAAAAAAAAAGGGGCATTTGGTGTGCATTGAAGGCTCGGTGGTTGTGGCTGATGAAAAAATGCATTGGCTGGTTGGGAAATAACATGCATCCTAGGCGGTTGTGGGGCTTGAGTGCCTCTATATTTAGCGCAGATCCCACCACTCTTTTCCTGATTGCGCCTTATTATTCTTTCTGCCTGTGTCACTTCTGCAGTAAGCGTCTCCTTTGCTTGGGAAAAACTGCCCTGCGGAAGGCTTGTGAATGGTGAGATACAGCTGTAAGCACAGCCACCGTCATGTACCTTACATTACAGCCCAAGGTGCCTTAGGTACATCGAATATTCCCAATTTGTCGGCGCCTGAGCCAGTCGAGGCCGTCCTCTGCTCCAATGTCTCTGCTAATGTCATCACATCGCTTGGGAGAAGCGCAGGGGAGTGCGCAGCAGCTTGGAGCTGTTCTGGCTGCAGCATGGCTGCTCAGCCTTCAGCCCTAGGAAAGAAACGCAGCATGCAACGAGATGGATAAACAAGGTGAAGGAAGAGAAGCACGAGGAAAACAAGCTTCTGTCCCCCGTCTCAGTGTCTAAACCGCACCGGGCCACCGCCGCTTTATTCTCCTTGTCCAAAGCCTTCAGCCTCGATCCAGTCGACGCTAACAACGAAAGTGTCCCGCCATTCCCATTCCTTCAGACTATCCGTCATTGATGTCGCACTTGTTCTTAAAACCCCCTCGTCCCTTTTCCTCTCATCCCGATCATCCGTTTGCCCTGACATTTGTTTCCCCAATTCGCCGCCAGACCCCTGAACGACGTCCAATCGAAATCCCCTGCGCTCCCAACCCCCATCTCGTGGAGTCAACACGACAAGGACCCTTTGAGAAGGTTATCTAGACAACAGGACGAGACAGCATTTAGTAATTGCGCTTCAATACTCGGGTTTACTTTATTTTCAAAACCCCCGGCGCGCATTTGCATGGTGCCCGAACCTTGAATTACCGCTGAAATCCCCGCCGCCTACGCCCGAGGTGCTCTCCCCGACGACAAGCATCTCTCTACCATACATACTTCTCGGACGATCCCCGGCGTTCGCCCAACCTCAAGTTTGGAAGCGTCTCGGGGCCGACACAACGATGGCGTCGTCACGAAGGAAAGCCACGAGCTTTCTGGGCTTGATACTGTTCGCAGCCCCAATCTCCGCAAAGTTCCAAAACAACTTCGACCTTTACCCGTCAAAGGCGCAACCTTGCCTGTACGCCGCGTCGGACGCCAGCCAATGCGACGGTGATACGGTGGCCGCGATGAACAAGTGCCTCTGCAGCGACGACAAGGGTCAGTTCGCCACCAACGCCGCCAAGTGCATCGGCAAAGAGGCCAAGGATACCTTGCGGACCGTGTACTCGTCCATGAGCACGGCGTGCTCCGACTCCAAGAACCCCATCGCTCTTACCGAGGACCAATTCCTCAACCTCGGCGCCCTAGGGGCCACCGCGTCGCTTTCCGTGACACCTTTGGCAACCTCCAAGTCCGCAACACCGACCACCTTCATGACGACGACCACCGGCGGCGCAACCGTCACGGTCACCAACAGCCCTACCTCGACTCCCCCGGCCGACTCCGACGACGCGGAGGGCCTCAGCACCAAGGCCAAGATCACGATCGGCGTGGGCTCCGGCCTCGGCGCCATCGCCGTCGCCTGTCTCGCCGGCTACATTTGGCGTATCAGGAGGAGGCGCGAAGCCCACGACGAGCTGCAGCGCCCCATGCTCGGCGGCGGAGTCGGCGCCACGGGCTATAACCCCCATCACGGCGCCTTTGGCGAGCACAGCCCGCCCACGAGCGTCGCCGCCTTTGGCGCATACAACCCTCGAGACTACAAGAACGAGAACAGCCACCCCGGTTGGCGGCCCGTCTCCGACATGACCCGGACACCGAGCCCCGGCGCACAAACATGGACCACCAGCTCTCCTCAACCACCGTATTCCCAGACACAACATGCTTGGGGCCACCACCCGCAGGCTGCCTACGCCCCTCCGCCGCCTGAGCCTGCCAGGGGCCAACAGGAAGGCGTGTTTGAGCTTGCGTCGATACCCGTGTCCTCACCGCCGCAGCCGTTACAGCCGCCGCCGCATGTTGTAGAGATGCCGGCGACGGAGGTACAGCCAGCGCCGGACCGTTTCAAGTATCCGTCCCCGAGATGAGTTGTAAAATTTGAGTTGATGTAATACTAGAGAAGAGTGGGCGACTGGGTGGGGCGTAGGCTATGTTACCATGATACCTCGGGCTGCATTTATGGATGGTTGGTCGGCGTTGCGTCTAAGAGCGCAGGTAACTAATCTGGAAAATGGTGGTTTTTGAAGACAATAAAATTGTTCTTTTGTGAGTCTCGCGTATGTACCAACTGCTGAGATGCCATTCCATCCCTTTCTACTTCTCTTCCTTTTTCTACATGCGAAGCTTGAAAGTCTCTGGAAGCCTTTGCTTTTGGAGCATCTGTTGGGAAGACTTGGTCTTCCGAACGAGAATTGGCCTTGCCGTCTTTCGCTGCGAAATGCAAACACTTCGGAAGCAGCTAGACATTTCTCGTGACCTCGACTTCAACACTGACCCTCAACTTGGATGAAAGATAGCCCGATATCGAAAAGTTCAAAAAAAGGAAGACTATCAGCTCTCAAAGCACGGAGAGGCGTACGGCCTTATGTGTACGTGCATATCCATTCTGTCCAGATTCTTCTGTCCACATCTTTTCATACTCTTATGCAAGAGGCTGTCAATCCTTTAAGATTCGACCCAGAACGCAGGTGAACAGGTAGCGCTCTTAAGCCGCATCGGAGTGTGTTGTCATGCTAGTTTACAGTCTCTTGCCTCCGCGGATCTTGAAAAGCTTCAGCCGACCCTTGGAAACGATGGGATCGCTTCGATGACGTGAGGTCGGTTAGCAGCTCACTATGTCCCGACATTGAAGTAGATTGACCCTTGAAGAGTCTTAACACTTTCCCAAGGCAACCACTGGTACTCCAGCGTATGCTACTGAACATCGTATGAGAACTAATGGTCTGGTTCTTATGGGGGTGGTCGAGGCTCTCATGCTGAAGACCTTGAAATTTGGCACAAAGACGCAACACACAATTTCACTACTGCTTGATCAAGGATATGTCTTACCATGAAGAGTGTGTCGTCCCTCCGGTCTGCAATCAATCTGTATCCTTGCCGGTCCCCCCATTGAATGGAGTTTCAACATGGTGCACAGAAGCGATACCTGGAACTTCTCATCTGTCTTCACTATTCCGATACTCTCGAAGTTTTGAGTGATCCAAGCAGAACGTTACAGGGGGATATGTCAACCTCGAATCGAGAAACTTGCTTTCCTTCTGTTATCATAACAAGGTGTGTTTAGATGCCTCTGGGATCTCTCTCTGGCTTCGTGAGCTCTGCTAACGGCTAATCTCATTCCAGATTCTGTGGGATCTCCTCAATGTTCCACCTCAGGCTGTTCTGTTTCAACAATCTTGTCCCTCCAGATAGTGATGGTTTTTCGCTTTCGTTAACCCTCCTTCTCAGTTTCGGGGTCCTTGGGAATCTTGTCGATGCCGGGGGCCCAGAAGTCGCAGCTACAGTAGCAACCATCGGTGGTATGCTCGCAGTCAAGATCGCGCTCATCGTAGCGGAGGCCGCCATGGCGGTCGCAGCGGTAGTTGTGTGGAGGGTAGTAGCAGAAAGCCCTATCGCGAGGGCAGGCGATGTAGCAGCCGCGTTTTTGAAGCTTATCGGTTTCAGAGTGGAAAGCAGCGATGTTGTTCACCGCCGTCTGGGTATTGACGTTCTTCTCATCCATCCGAGAGATAGTGCCGAGGGCGATAGCTTGCGCAGCGACACCGGCAAGTACGGCCATTATGAGAAGTTAGAAAGGATGACAATGCGAAAGAGGTCAAAGTGGTGCTCACGAAAGGACTTCATCTGGATGGGTTCGGATGGGCGAAGTTGGCTTGTCCCGGTCGTGAATGGGTTTCTGCAGTGGCAGCGAGTTCTACAGTTCTGTAGCCGTGGTGCTGAAGAAGAAAAGAAACTGTAAGGAAGAGAGAAGGGCCCTTCTTTGTGACGGACTGGAATGAGCTCTTGAAATCCAAAAGTAACCACAGCTCAAAAGACTGAACATCACTCTTTGAAGGAAGGTGATAGCTGTAATACTCAACTTAATGTTGAGAGGAAGGTGCAGATTGGGGATGGACGCCATCGATACAGCTTATGATATTCTTGTTGTCCTCTCTAACAAAATAATGTTTTCTCTTCTACCACTTCTCTTGGCGGTACTACCAGACCAGAATTATTACGATCTGGGCTTGCTAGGTTGATCAAGTTCCTCACAAAGACATCCTTCCTAAGCCTGTCTGTGCCTCGCAAACATGTGACATGAGAAAGCTCACTCGTTTGCGGCCACATCCCTAGGTAAATAGTTCCCTAGGTGATGTGGTCGTTCCCCGGCAAACAAAACAGTCTTGGACTGTGCAACCCAAAATCCTCAACCTAGGTAACCCGAGTCTCATGTATTGTTTAATGACGATGCCTTAATCTCTGCTATCTTCCGCTTTCGTTGCTGAAAGGGCCGCTAAGGAAGACAAACCATGGACTTGGATAAAGAGTCTTCGAGGCCTTCACCAAAACTCGCCCTGGAACCACGGAATCTATACGCATGTGTGTCTCTTGGAAATAATTTAGGCCTGTTTCATGTTCGTCCGCCTACGCGTTAAAATACATAGGACTACAAGTGTGGCATGCCTTATCCCTCTTGAGCTGCGCACTTGTATGGACAACCTCTGAATGTGCTACGGATGACTTGATTACATCTAGGGATTGCATTCATACGCAGTATCTAATTTAAAAACAACAAAAAATCACGCTTCATCTGACGCTCCTGTTTGCCAAAATCACGACCTTAACGCCGTTCCTTGCCAGACTGTGTCCGAGTCTGGTTCAGCCATGCAATCTCCTCGTCCAAGCGGTTGTAGTGCGCATCGACGACCTCCTGGTTCAGGTAATCCAACCGATGCCCGCATCGCGTCCACTTCACATCGTGCGCCGTCGCCGAAGAGTCGCAGCACGCGCCCCAACAGTCTCCGATGCGGTCGATGACCGACGTGAACTTGGCCTTCTCGCTCCGCCGGCTGCGGTCGATGATATTCAGCATCGACGGAATGGCCACCTCGTGGAAAAGATCCGCGCAGCCGTACACGTACGAGAGGAAGATGAAGTCGGCGAAAAACCGCCGCGGGATGTAGTATATGTCGGACCAGCCTACGCAGAACTCGTCCTCCTTGACGTCGTAGCCCTTGTTCATCCTGATGATCTCACCGTTGACCGTGATCGCCTTCTGGTGCCACTTGTAATACCAGCCCCACCACTGCGGGAACAGCTTCGTGTCCGTCATGCACATGTATCGCGGCCCGTCGCCGTCCCACATGCGCGTGTTATGTGCCGTGGGGTACCAGATCGACTGGCGGTTCTCGTCCACCCACGACATCGGGTCGATCCAGGAGTCAAAGTGGAAGTACATGAGGCCCTCAATCTCGGGCTCGGTGTCGAGGATGAGCTTCATCGTATGCGCTACTTGCATGTAGATGGACTGGTGGTGTGGGTACTGGGAATGGGTCAGGTTGTGGTAGTCTTCCGCCTTGTCATCCATCATCTCCGGCATGGAGATGTGCACCGTGTGGAAGAAGTGCTGGTACTTCATCAGCATCGGTACCCGTTCCATGCGCTTCGCGTTCCAGCGGATCATGGCGAGCGTGTTGCTAAAGGGCGAGGCCGACAGATCGCCCTCGCCCGATTTGATCGGGTAGGGCTCCTGCTTGCTCGTGAATGGGGGAATGATATCGGCTGGCGGTGTCGGGCAGTAGCCGGCCACATCGTCTCTCATGACCAGCCTGTATTCGGGTGTGTGAGGCAACTCGGCAAGAGTGACCGACGGGATGATGCACGCGCCGATCAGGCTGGCTATGGAGAGAAGACCGAACTTGACTTTCTATCCGGACGTTAGCAAATGACCGAGTCGGACATGAGAGCGGGGCTTAGCAACCTTGCCGGGCGTAGAAGGGGGAAAGTCTGGCAGCTCGCCATCAATAGGGGACGAGGCATTGTAGCCCTTTACAGGAGCGTACTTCAGGTACGCCAAAGACGCGATGAATACCAACGCCATTCCAGGAACCAAGTAAATGGGGTATCGCGACGATAATGCGGTCCCGGAGATGATCAGCAACAGTACCGTTGTGGCATCGTTCAGAAGCCACTTCACCCAGGCGTCGACGTCTACCCACGATTAGCCAACGATGCCCAAGAGCAAAACGGTAAGAAATACAAGTTCAGACTTACTTTTACTAGCCCAAGTACCGACCGTTGCGACAACTGTGGTCATGATGACCACTGACAGACCCTTCAAGTCATAACCGGACACGAAACTGGGCTCGAAAGTGCTGTAGTACCGAACGAGCGCATGCACGGGCAGGTTGAACAAGGCACCAAATGCGCCCAGCACGACGTTGGAGGCGTGGGTGCCGAGATCGCAGCCCTTGAAAAACTTCTCGCCGTGGATATCTGCCAGTGCGCTGAAGCTAGCTTGCGCGACAAGACTGAAGTAGAGTGGGAGCTTGTAAGTCGATGCTCTCGTGGGATGCTGCGGGTAGAACTGGGAGAGCACGAGGCCGGAGGTCTGACGGGGTTAGCGGCGATTGCCAAGATGCATTGTCCTACATGCGAGGGTTACCTGGATCAGGAATGCCATCCACCTGGTCTTCGGGCCCTTGAGCCCGAAGGCCGGAGCCGTGACGAGGGCGGCCGCGACCGCGATTCCGCTCTTCGTCGCCTGAACCGTTCCTGGATCGGTCACCAGGAAGTTGAGGAACAGCTACAACATCAAATCTCCAGTCAGCTGCTGTCCGGCCCCGTCACGTATCACATCGCGTGCCCCTTTGGGGACTCTGATTCGTGCCGTACCAAGTTGTTCGCGAGCATTTGCAGCAGAGCAATCCTCGCGAACCCAAAACTAAGCTCCGAATCCCCCCAAACATGACGCCAGAGCGCCGCCAAGCTTCCAACGCGCGCCTGTCGCGCTCGTTTTTCGGCGGATAACTCGATCGATGCCCGCTCATCTTCGTTGCCGAGTTCTACCTCGTCGGACCGGTTGCTCAGTGACGAATAGTCGGCGCCGCCATTCGCAAACCGTCTTCTCCGTATCTGTAGCTTGAAGAATATCGTCGCGATGATGAACCTCAGGACTTCGGCTATCGTCAGACTCGAGGAAGGCGAGAATTTGAACTGCCCTCGCTCGCGGGCATTCGACAGGTTGACGGCTGCGCTGACCTGAAGGAGGACAAGTCCGACCGCGGTGAGACACGGGACGAGAGCCGAGACAGATGCGGTCGCCGCCGATGCTCGGCGCAACATCGACCGGGCGACGACCATGACTTTTGAAATAGGGCCTAGCGGCTTTGTAAGTATTTTCGAAAGACACCGTCCGTCACCTTGTTCCCAATCGTCGATATTCACAAGTGCTAGGGAAGGTGCATGATTTCGCGTCGGAAATTTAGTCGAAAACAAGCCCGCCGGATCCAAAGAGGACAAACCACCCTCTGAAAGAGACGAGGCACGAGTCGCCAGCCAGTGGGGGCGATCAGCGTGTTGAAATAAAGAGTTCCCCTCGTGGACTCATTGGAAACTGGACGAAAACCGGGGACTGACAGGGGCAAACGGGCTCAGTTGAAGGTTGTGGGAAATCGGGAAATCGGTACTAGGGTAACCGTACGGATAGGGAAGCAAGCATCTGACGACACTGGAGAGGAGGGTCAAGCGGAGTTGATGGGTCAAGTTACATGTCAGGCGATTTTGGGGCCCAGATCAAGAAACGGCCCATTGCGACACGGATGCCATCCAGTTGGGCGGCCGATTGAGTGGTCTCTGAAAGCTTGTCGAAGCATGACCCTGGCTCGAACGAGACAGTCGGCAAGAAGGCGCGCTAAAGGACAATGCTGCGGAAATCTGGATCGTGGGCGGCCGGGGCGGTGCTTGTAAGCAACTTTGCCCGGTCAGTAAGCTGGCCCGGGGGCTATGCATGGTTTGCTTTGTGGCAGGCACAGGGTGCAGTCTCGTATAAGAGATGCAGTCGTTGCAGCCGTTGAAGCAGGGGCAGATGTGAATTTGCCTCTTCTACCAGACTGAGCTCTGATGGTAGATCTAGACTATCCGCTGACTCATCCAGTGATAGATGCCTCTTCGTCTCTACCTTCGCCTGCTGGCTAGGCGGCCTTCATTACGTGACTCTTCCTCCCAGCCACAGCGGCTGGGACGGAGCGGCGCATTTTTCTGCGGGAACTCTTTTGTGGTAACAGCTTCCGGCAGTAAAGTTTGACCGACTATCAAAATGCAAAGCATGAGGGTCAATGGCGGCACCTTATTGGGTCGTCCTATCTTTCGGGCCCCGGATGGGATTCCAAATTAGCACGTCGAAGAAGGGAGCCCCCTGACGAGCTTGGTCCAACCATTACAGAAGGATGCGCTGCTGAAAGCCCAGTTCTGGACGTAACAAGAGTGAGATGGAACAAGACAGGGGGAAGCCATAGTGAGACGCGCGGTCGGTTGCCGTTTGGCATAGTTGCCCATTTATGTGGTAATGGCACCCGCACTACTATGTACGTGACCAAGAACGAACATCCCCCAGCCTCCCGATCGAATAGCCTCTGCTTCTCGCTTCCAGACTACAATCATCCGAAGAAGTCGGCTGCTGTCTGTCACAGACCCTTAGAACTTTCAGGGTCTTTTAGGTCTTACCTGGAAGGGAAAAGTGTCCAATGAGCGAGTTGGTGTGGGAGGTGACCCTGGCGCATTGCCCTTTCGCCTGCGAATCGGAAAACACGCCCAGCACCGCCCGCTTTGCCCGGATTGTACTATGTGCAATAAGCACATTTTACCTTCGCGTTCGAGGCCATGTGCAATTTGAAGCCACTTCTGCCACATGAGATAATCGTTGGAGGGCCAGAGGATGTCACGGCTTGATCACGCCCGGCTCCGGCCCTGTGCCGTCTATTAATCTCATCCCCCCAATCTCATCTGGAACACGTGCGAGCGTACTTGCGGAGAAGCCACAGTGGCTCATGCAGTGGGCAAGATTGTCAGCCTCCAACAACCAATGATCACCACCCCTACCAGACCTGTGCAGACCTGGACGCTGGAAACATGAAATTGTACCAAGCCATCACATCCCGCTCACCAAGCTAATGAATAGACATCCAATGTCCGTTTTGTCTCATCCCGGCTGCGCAACTTTGATCGCTTTGCGAAAGGTATCTTGAGCCAGACCACAGGTAGTGGCTAGTAAGTCAGTTGTTGTTGCGCATCGAATTGGAGCTTTTGGTATTTGAATAAAACATCGACAGCAGGGGTCGTTAAATAAGACCTGAGCCGAGCCCTGAGAAGGGAAATGAGAAATGGGAAGGAAAGAAACCCCCCCCCCCCCCCGATTTAACGCTCCGGGTCTGCTCTTGCTTGCAGACACATCGTCAATGAAAAGGCGAAATCCAGTTCGTGCGGGCGCAAACTGCAAACATGCGTTTTCCCTGGGTACCCTGGATCCAAATCGGCCCCAGGTCAGCCAAAACGGACCGTACCGAGGCCCACCGAACCCGTTGACAAGAACCAGACAGTTGGTGATATATTATTTGGAGCTCTGCTACTTCTCTCTTACAGGTCCTTTTAACATGCTGGGTTAATATCATCCCGCGCGTTGTGGGTTGCGTTTATTCCAGTCCATTTGACAATGTCGCTATCCTAACAGAGGGGTCGTTATCTTCGCATGCTCCGGCGGTTCGGACGATGGATCCGGGAACAATGAGGGCATTTTGAAGACCAGTGTCTCCGCGTTCGTTAAGGATAGAATTCTATTGGAGGACGAAGACAGGTAGTGAAGGGATAAACGGGATAGGAGGGTTGGCTTGTCAGACAGGGTGATTAAGAGGTCGTTTTTTATTAAGGCGTGTAGCGTGTGGCATGAGTTGGTAAGCGTGGAGCTGAGGTATTCATATAAATCATTGCAGGCCCACGGGTATGACATTGAAAGAATAAGCGGTTTCAGAGATTCAGTTCGGCATTTTATGTCCATGGATATACAAGACCACAAGTTTGTGTTTGGGCAGGGCTTGCTTTGAAGCTAAGGGCCAGCGCTTATGCAGAGGAGTAACTGCAATTTTGGCCACCGACGCAATGATTCAGAACATTTACGGTTTCACGCGAGCTCAAATATTGAGAAAGGTGAAAGACTTGATTGGGTTGGTCTTGAGCGTTCGTTTTGAAATAACAGGGTCTCCCATAGCGTCTGCCAACACCCCCCATGTTGAACAACTCGCCCAAATATTTTATGAACAGCCCGGTGTTCTATGGCAACGTTGGCACTCGGACCTGGAACGCAAACTTTGATCTCAAAGTGATCGAGGTAGCACAAAGATGATGCACGGCTGGTGCAATTTTGCTTGTAGGTCTTGGAGATTGTTTAGGGTGTCAATAGCTGTACAGTTGGACACCTCATTTGCGAGCATCTGTGCGGTATGGTGAAGGGTTCGGGAAAGAAGCCCACTGCTACCCATCGCGTTACATGGTCAGGATTTGCCGCCAATGAATTCATCGAATCTTGCGGCGGACATAGCTCAGTTGGGAGAGCGTCAGACTGAAGTTAACTTCAATCACTTAATCTGAAGGTCNTGTTCAATCCACACTGGCCGCANNNTACCATTTTTGCCTTTTTTCTACCCTTCCAAGCCCCCGTCTTCTCTGTCTGTTTTTTCGTGAGGACAAATTTGTGCTTCTGTATGATTAAGAAACCTAACAAGCGATGTATAATTTCTGAAGTCAGAACTAGGCTAACGCCAATTCGGCTATAGACAGGGCGCCCACAGGATTAACGACGAGGATTGTGTTCTACACGTAAGTCTCCTCGGAGTACCTGGCCGCCAGGTTACACTTATCTATAACGCCGGCGTTATTACCGATGACGGGGGTCGGCTAAAGCGGGAGACTACACCTTTAACAACGGCTTTAAGGGTTCCGAGGCGGCAAAGTGGCATGGATGGCCGGCATAGTTGCTGTCATGATCGGCCGTAACGGCGGAGAAGCGCCGCTCGTCAACATCGGAGAGAACCCCTTGACACGCCTTGCGGGGTTCTTGTAGGAACTCTCACACCTAGATCAATGACCCAGCGATGATTTTGATATTACCTAGTTTGATTCTGGTGTTTCAACGCTTCGGCTTTTCCACCCTTTGATCAGCAGAAGCTAGAGATCTAGATGGAAAGAGTGGGTTCCTGTGTAGCGCAGGAGCGTTTCGGAGGACATGGGCACGGCTTCGGTGATCCGGCAGAGGTGAGTTTGAACGGATCGGGTAGGTAAGGCAGGTCTAAGATGCATCTGCTTGGAATGCGCTGCTCCTTTCAAAGTTATTCCTAACTGTTCGCAATGCTTTCTTGGAGACTGGTCATCCGCCGTTTTGCTGTGCGCGTACTGGAGGGGCAGCTGCAGGTTGCTTGACTTCACAATAAACACATGCAATTAGTTACGAACCATCGCGGTGAAGCGACCCACCGTTTTGAGGGACAGTTTCCCTGATGGTCTTTCCTCGCGTCTGTTTGGCTTGGTGGTCGTTTGTTTGTGGATAAGATACATACAGACTGCACCGATGAGATGCGAATACGATGGGCGCATCCTTGTCTTGCTATCGCCCAGACTCCATTTGTCCCCTGCCACAACCTCAACGTTCCAACTTCTTTTCGTCTGAACCCTAGTCGGACGAATGGGGCGATTTATGGGCATCTTTAGTCTTTGAAAATAGGGTTGAGGCTCGCCGAACTTGCTCGGAAGCCAAAAGTTTTCAAACATTGGGTGTCTTTGCAGACTTCATTTCAGGCTTGTGGTACAAGTTGCCTAGGTGTAAAATAGAAAGACCGAGCCAGGCTTAGCAAGATGCAGTAGTAGACAGGACTAATGATGTAGAGCCCGCTCAATTACTGGCGGTGCACTAACGACCAAGGAGTACCTCACCAAGACGACTTCCGGAGGCCCGACTTTCTTGACTCAAAGAGACATCAAAAGTTAAACATCGCGTGCCATATTGACCAGACCTTGACTGCAGCCTTTTGTGTGTGATTGGGATCCTATATCTTTCACCAAATCTATTGAGTTAGGTGGTTTGATTATAAACGCATGGATTATTCCTCATGTAGAGGCGCTCTCACATAATGTTAGAAGGGCCCAGAGTTGGAACGCCTCTGTCAACACTCGACCAGTGTTCTTGAGAGAAAGAGCCCACAAAGCCCCCAGACGGAATTCAAAAACTTCTTTTTATTACCCAAACCCCAATTAATTGCATTTCAACCCACTACCTAGTCGGATACGCACCCGGAATCAGTTTCCACTCCTCATATCGTGCGTTGAAGTTCATGTTGGTTTAAGCCAAGATTCGGACTGCGAGATCGTGGCACCTATTTTGATTATCGTCAAGATAGTGATTGAAGCATCCCAACACCACTGTCGCTCATTTCCGAATAAATTTGGGGTTGTAGAGGAGGTCCCAATCCTCAAGGTGTCGCGGGAAAGGCGCCTAAGCCTGAGTTGCACAATTGGAACCACGAATCTCAACATTTTCCGTAGGTGTAGGATAACAGGCTAGGATTCTCAGACGCATATAGTTTCCAAGATGCATGTATTCTGTATTCAAGAGCTTGAAGTGGCTTTGACTGTTGCGGCCCTAGGGCTTATCCCTACAGATTTGGTGATTGCAAAGCTACTTCATGGCTTCGCACAGAGTGTACACGATACAAATAAGCCCAAATTAACAGATTCCCCCAAATCTTTCACGGCTTAGAGTCTGTTTCGCTGTGCGACACAGCAACAGACTGTGCCAGCCCCGGCTTCTAATGGTTGTAGGTGACGACGAAACCGGGGTTGTTTGCATTGATGTAACGGGCCGGAATAGTAGTGAGGCATTCATCGCCGCCATTGATCCAGAAGCACTGGGCGCCTTGGTAGAAGTGGCACACGACTTTGCGCCTAGTGGTCAGGTTGGTAATCTCGAAATGACGGGAAAGGGGATCGAGTGTTGCAGAGCCTCCCGAGAACGAGGCGACAAAAAAGGACCCCCCGAGGGCGGAGGTGTAACCGACAGACGGCTCAGCTTTAACACCGGCTGGTGCGGAGGTCGCGACGCAGGGAACCTGGGCGTTTGCGCCGGCGCCGAGAAGAAGGACCGACAGGACGGAGGATGCAGTGAACTTCATGTTGATAGTTGATGACTGGTGCCAGAGTGACAAAGATTGAACTTGGTCGATGAAGATTGAAGAGAATGTAGAATCGATGGTTGAGAGAAAAAGATGTGTGGGAAAGTGAGGAGTCGGTAAATTTATAACCAAACAATCTGACCAAAGATTACATATACTCGTGACAACCCATACAAGCATGAGATACTCCTCAAAAACACGTTGTTCTCTCCTTTTTTTTTATATTGTCAGGGTACAGACTACTGAACCTACTTACACAAAGGGATAGTTCACTAGAACGCCAAGTATTGCAAAAAGATTACTCTGTAGACTCATCAACGCAACGTGTCAACCACAAACCTACATAATAGACACATACACCGACAATTTGCAACAAACATACTGTAAGAGGAAGGTAAAGAAGTTGGTTTTAATATATAGCTAGAAAGTAGGACGGTGGCTGACACAGACTAGCGGAACTTGGCGGATCCCAGACTTGCCAAAAAAAGTTGCATATGGAAACTCCAACGCTGACTTACTTTGAAATATAGAATAGCGAATGAAAACTAAATTCTCTGCCTTGCTTGGCACTTTGTCCTCTATCTGCCTGCAACATCGTAGATATCTCCAAATTTGTGTGTTGAAGTAAAATCTATATAAGCTGAGAGAAGCTCTGCTTACAAGACCTCTTAATCGTCCACCTCATCCGATCCAGTCAGCTTCACCTGCATCTCTACCTTGCCTACCCTACTCTCAAACTTTCAACCGCCTTCAAGCCACCTTCACTATATCAAAATGGTTCCTTCGTTCGTAAAGCAGCTTTTCCTTGCTGCCACCAGCATTACTCTTGCAATGGCTGCAGTTCCAGCCGAGGAGTTGGCCCAGAACGTCAATATCCCGGTCGAATTCGTCACCGATCTCTTGACCGTTTCCAACTACTCGGCCATCGACATCGGTGACTGGGCTGGACTACTTGAGCAGCCTGTCGAGGCCGTCAAGTCTTGGCCTGCCGATGTTCAGGAGTTTGTCATCTCCGAGCTAGCGAACGAAGTGAAACATCTGGTCACTCCGCTCGCCACTCGTGACCTCGTTGTTCGCCAGTCTGCCTCCGAAAAGGTGGAACAGATTCGCGCTCAAGAGCGTCGCCTCCTTTCGATTCATAACGCTCGTGTTCAATCTGGCCAGAGCCGCTGCTTCCAAAACGTACCCTGCGGCAGCTGTGTCGTTGCTGCGGGACTTCTGGGCACTTCAGGAATCTTGGGCTGTGTTGGTACTGCTTTGGCGGCTATCGAGGGCACCGCCGGGCTAGCCCTTGCCGTAGTTTTAACTGCGCTTGGAGAGTGCGCCGCGAAGGTCTCTTCTACTACGGTTGGGGCTATTGGCGTTTGCCATTCAGCCCTTTGATTCAGGGCTGTGAGGGGAGGGAGGCGGCTCATGTCTTGAGGTGTGGGGAAAACTAGCAGCTTGGCTGTTAGCAAAACCTAGGAAATCAAGCATCCTCTATCCTTTATCCAACTTGTAGAGGCCAAAGATCGGATCGTGAACGCCAACATGGCGGCGGCAACCCACCTATCAATTCTGTCTCTATCGCACGCATTTGTTATTAAAAGCACCAAGTTCCATTCTTCTAAGCTTCCTAGAAGCTTTAGCTTAATTGACCAGTATGTTCTGTTTTCTAAATACACATGTAAATAATGAAATGCTTCTGTACTGAGCCCATTGTTGGAAAAGCTATGAAAACAACCATCACCTGATATTGAAACTAATCGATTTTGGTGTTCTAACCCTCATATGAGGACCATTAAGATCAACTCAGGTTTTACGAGCCTTGTATCCATTTCTAGAGAATGTCCTCCTCTAGCAGGACATACCGCAACTACCACTCAGGTGTTACCTTTAGGATGAAGGGTTAGCAGGATTAACCTTGTATACTGAATGTTACTTTCTAAATCAATATTAACCTACATAGGAGTCATTTGGTTGAAGGTACGGAAGGAAACCTTTACCTAAGCAACCCTCATGGTAGGACTTTCCATTCTTGTGATTATTTCAAAGCTTACTTTTGACGTAGAAGCGAAAGAGGTCGTTGCTATCGTCTTAGACCAAAACAGGTCGATACTCCTTATGTACATTACCCGATGGTCCTGGAACTAGGTACTTTATTCTCATTTCCCTGGCTTCATCACAGGCGTACTTATAATGCTAGCTAATTGTTTTGGCTGCAAGCAAGCCTGAGGACGCGAGAACTGGCGTAATATAGCGACAAAAGCTTGCTCGGCGCATAAGATTTTAGGTTTAGAGCATACTCGTAAAGTAATCCGGAGACCTCGCTCTCTAGGTGTGCCTCTTTTGTATCCGTTCGAGTCCGGAAAATCACCGACCCTTGCCAGGTCAGACGACTTCAGCGGCATTAACGGCGATTAGTGACCGATGGAAAGACTTATACTTGCCTTAGTGAGACAATATTCTCACCTACATTGAGGCATAAAGTCAGGACAACCGAGGCTTTATGAAACTTTTTGTATTTCCCGTATGACGTACATATACCCCTAATAGCTATTCGGGTTAAGTATGCTGTCTGGTATGTCACTTGCACTTAAGTTACACGCTATGAAGAATAGACACTTCCTCCGAACCTCTTCACCTCGGCCACCCTATGCAGTATCTCAATTAAATTTAGAGAGTCTATAATTCGATGATAACCCAAGTGAAGAGACTCTCCTCGAGAGCCAAGATGCTACGTTGTTATCGAAGCATGCGCAGTTGACGGACATCAAATTCAGCGAGTTCAATAGCGGAGAGTGCAGGTACTCGCGGCTTTCCGACACAATATACCCGAAGCGTCAACCAACGCGTCGAAGTATGTGTGACAATATCCCGAAGAAGAGGACAGCTCCGCCTTGGGTCATTTGACCCAGGAGACCAACTCCAGATTTGGCAGCCTCACTAAAGTTTGACGCTCTTACCCGGGGACCTGATCCGGATGTGAAAACCTCAAACGTCCATCACATAGATGGCCTATGCATAGTGTAGGGCTGCGTCTCCCGTTGTTGACCTCTAAACGCTATCATACGCCGAAGGGGTCTAGAACCGAACCATCCAATACGTTCTTCCCCAAAAGCAAAATTTCAGGCATGTTATACCTAGGTCGCAACCATCTGATCTTCGTAAAGAGCTCGGGCATTTGGTGACGCAAATGCAAACGTCCGAGGACTGTTTTACAATTCAGATCTTGGCGAACACGCGGCTTCCATTCGAAGGCCCCATGGAAGCCGAATGAGTAATAGCTCTGGTCGAGGCTCACTAGCGTTGGAGATATGCAAGGCAAAAGTCAGTTGCAAAATCCAACTTGAAATTTCCTACTGGTTCGTGATTAGAAAGTTTTACATCAGCCTGACGACGAGGCTTCCCCGAGCCAACTTCTCTTGGCGAAAGGGGTGTGCTGGGGATATTTAGTAGTAATGAACGAGAAACATGCAAACCTGATCGAAGCTGCTCCGGACACCGTCTTGGCTGCTTCGTTTCATCGAGTGCAGGAGCAAATGTGTGATCCGTTCTCCCATAAACCGAGTCATGGTATAACTGCATCCCGAACCTTCGCAAGCCTGGCTATTGAGAAATTGGCCCAGCCGGCCACCTGCATAGGTGCCATTCCCATTAGCCTAAATACCGTTAATTCCGGTCACCGAGAAATGCTCCTCTCACGGGAGTCCCCCAAAGAGCCTACCACATGGACTCTGAGGTTTGAAATGCCGTTTGGATTGGCCTTATCGAGTGCTATCCCCGGACACCATCCGATCTAGTGTTCACAAGTGACCAGCCCCGACAGCGGCTTCCCCGTCCCTTCGCATACTAAAGAGACGGCTCAAGCTATCAGGCCTCCCGCTTTAACTGGAGAAAGGTAAGTCAAACCGTAAAAGCCGCCACCGTGCGCTGCAACAAAGCTTGTCGAAGGAGAGCGGGATAGACTTTCGGCCCGCTTGATGGGGCCGTATATAATAAGGCGCTGTATGACAGCTAGAGAATATCCATTGGCGACCGTAAACATTGCAACGATGCAGACGAGCCGGCGGGCTGGACCTTTTGGGCCTCAGTTTCGTGATTACTTCTCATCACCTTCCGTCATTCCACGATTGGAGGATTGAATGCTGGCCCGTTTCTAGGCACGCTGGGAAATATATCTTCCCCTAGCGCGACGGAATGGCTGATATCGAGACTAATGGACCACTCATAGAAGGTGTTACTTGGTTTCTATGCTTCTTTTGCGGCGCCTTCTTAGCTCTGCGACTCTACGCGAAGTTGAGCCGAGGGCAACGGTTATGGTGGGATGACTACGTGCTGATATTCTCATGGGTATGTTTTTCTTTGCTTGAGGTATGACTCTGGGCAGCGCGGTATCTCACGACTCTCCAGATATGTCTGTTTGTTGAATCGGTCATCACGCAAATGGGCATCAACCTTGGGTTCGGGCGCCACTATTACGACATCACTCCTCCATCGAACCTTATGACGATCGCGACTTATACCTCGATAGGCGCCTCAATATCATGCTTCGCTTCGACTGGCAGCAAGGTCGGGTTCGGGGTAACGCTACTTCGGCTCACGACCGACTGGTACAGAGGCTTTGTATGGTTTGCCATCGTCACTCTGACGGCGGTCATGCTTCCCAGCGCCACGCTCACCTGGCTGAAGTGCACCCCAGTGCAGAAGAACTTTAACAGACAAATTGAGGGTACCTGCTGGGACGAGTCAGTGACACTGAACTACGGGATTTTCAACGCGGCATGGTGCGCAGCCATGGATTTCCTCCTAGCGTTGGTCCCGTGGAAGCTGATATGGGGGATGCGGATGCGGAAGCATGAGAAGGTGGGCATATGCATTGCCATGAGTTTAGGATGGCTGTACGTTATATCCCAACCCAGATTGGCGTGAGACCTAATGCCAAGACTTACGGCTATATAGGGCAGGTGTCTGTGCCATTATCAAGGGCGTTTACCTCGTTCAGCTGGAGCAAGGAGACTTTTTCTGTGAGTTCTCTAGTGGGAAAGGCGTTCTGGGCTAACGTGGCTGATTTCTCCTTGGTAGTTAACGGCAAAGATGTTACAATCTGGACCGCCGTCGAGACAGCTACTGCGATTATCGCGTCATCCATTCCGGTACTACGAGTTTTCGTTAAAGAAAAGGCGTCGACAAATAGGTCCAACGACAACAAAAACACCAGTGGAAACTCTGACAATCTCGAACTCAACACCTATCGAAGCGCGGTTTTGTCAGTCGTTGCAACAAACACTCCAAAGACGGCAGGCATCGGCTCTAACGATACCACACCAAACGACAAGGACGGAAAGGCAGCTTTGGTGGTAGAAGATCCCAAAGATGGCAACATTGTCAGAAATAAAAGTGTCGACGTCGAGAACCAGAGTCTCTGTATGGAGCAGACCAGCGTGGCCTGCCACTGAGGGCCAGATGATGTAGGACGGATATGGATACCCAATAAGACCTGAAGACCAGAAACTAATGGATGACAGAGACGAGTGGGTACTTCAGTGGCCGCGCTTCATGATCGAGAATTACGAGTCCGTATACATCAAAAACCATCAACGGAAGCATAGTGTGGATGCAGATGTCATCCCTTTCTTAAGGACGCCGTAACAATGACATTGATACCCACAGAAGCTGAAGCGACTGGAGGTCCAAAGAGCGAGCTTTCTTAATATTTCTTGATAGTTAGTGTTTTAATAGAATCTCTAAGTCCAGGAACTGACTATTTAATTCTTTCATTGCTTGAAAACTACCTTAAATACAAAACGCCCATGTTCAAGGCTGACAAGTATGCTGAACGGACAAATCAGTTTGAGAGCAGCGAGTGAAGAGCGACAGAACTTCGACCGACGCAGCCAGGTGTCATCAATATCCCGGCAGGTTTGTGTCGCGCTAGTTGAT
The DNA here is from genome assembly GCA_001937105.1 of Colletotrichum chlorophyti. NCBI lineage: Eukaryota > Fungi > Ascomycota > Sordariomycetes > Glomerellales > Glomerellaceae > Colletotrichum > Colletotrichum chlorophyti. The sequence continues at coordinate 1,078,405 of MPGH01000088.1, forward strand.
TTTCTTGAATATAGCTGAAGGCGCTTGTGATGATGTGGCATTGGATGGCTGGTAATGCTTCTTGTCCTAGTTCTCAGTTTGTGGTACGGACCTCAACCTCCCTTGTCACATTGATCAAAATATTACTTGTGTATCCCACGGTCTGCCCCGTTTGGCCTCCCTAATCGGTCAGCAACCGGTCGATCGACTGGAAACCTTTTCTGCAAGCAAAGAACGCAGAAAGTCAAAACACTTGCCGTTCGCGAAGGCTTTCGGAGCGGCATGTAGAACAGAAAGAAAGCAATAGAGTAGCTTGGGAAAATGTAGCAAGCGGCACAGTGGGATTGATCGACAGAACACCACCACACCTTTACCCCGACAATGTACGACCCGACGACAGACGACACCCTGCAGAAGAAACACGAACGTGGGAGCGAGGTCATAACTACACAAGGGCACCCTCTTGGTCAGAGGAAGGGTCACTGACCGCCATTGCAATACAATTGCCATTAATCAATGTACTGGCACTGACTCTCTGAAACAAGCATCAAACGAAATGGAAAAGAAGACGGTTATTGTACGATTAGACCTTATCTTGGCCAAGGGATAAGAGTCTTGTCGTTTTTAGCCTCGTACCACTTTCAATCAAACAGGAGCTCGGAAAAACGCTGCCTAGCTTCGGCTGGATCCCAGTCGACAATGCGCCTTGCCTTTGACTCAGCCATCTTTCTCTTTACAAAGGGATCCATCGCCGCTCTCTCATCTTCACTCAACAAATGTACTCTCGTCTTCCACAAATCATGTTTGAGAACACCGCTTTCTCGATCACCAAAGAATTTCTCGTCCAGGAATCTCCAGTACATGGCGTCAACGGCCCAGCTTTTCCTGGCCCCGTAGCTGAGAAAAAAACCGCCCCGTCTCCCAGCTTTCTCGCCTGTACGTGGACAACGGTGCCGGTGGAGGATTGGGCCCTGTCATGTCTGCCTCCGCTTTTTCCATGGCGGAGAGCCAAGTCTTCAAGCACATGTCGTATGTTTCTCGCCACTCGTCGATACCGGACGACCACATCTCGGCCGTCTCGATGGGGAGCCACCAAGGCGGGTCGAGGATGAACTGCGTGGGCCCAACATAGGTGTATTCCCAGTCGGTGAGGAATGTTTCCTGCCCGAAAGTCGTCGCCCCAAAGCCGGAAAGAGTCAGAGCCGGAAGGCGCCGGGGACAGCGTGGGAGCTGGAATCCCGGACGACTGAGCAGACCAGTCGTCCTCGGCGGAACCGATGGTAGAGAGCCGACCTTGTTTGGCCAATCTGCGGAAGATTTGGCGTGCCAGGTACTTGTTTCGGCAATCATTTTCGGAAGTGACCAGGTCGTTCTGTTGGAAGATGAGCTGTGCAATGTGCATGTCTGCTAATGCAGTGTACCATTGTTCTGCAGTTCCATACGTCTCATCCTTTGGCGGGAGAACGACGCGAGGAATATTCGCGAGTCGAACCATATCAGTCATGTTGTGAGTTATTGGCCTGCCAGCCACCTCATACGAACCGCCATTGGCCCTCAACTAAGGACCCAATTCGTGGGAAGGTGATCCGGACAAGCTGCAACAGACAATGCGCTACCTTTCCCCGGATGGCCTCCAGTGTCTTCTCGGGAACACTGGGATCTAGAACATGAGGCGCTGAAGAGTCTTCGCTGGGTCTAGTCAGCCTCGCTGACACGCTCCCACAACGCTCAATGCGTTCCATGATGACGAACGGGCCAACCACTGGATCCTGGCCAGAAAAGAGTTGCTGGGGGATAGATAGCTGCGTCTGTTCTGCAATCAAGGCCGCCGTGGCCGCCTCGTGAACAGTCTTTTCATCTGGAAACTGAAAGAGGCTTGGGCAAGGTAATCGAACCATAAGATCCGGAGACAATCCATCGAGGCGTATTCTGTAAATTACGTTGAGGCCACCGAAGATCAAGGGTGGTATCAACGTTGCTGGTTTTTTGAACCTTTCTTCCGCAAGTCCTTCTACTTCGCGGCAAGTGGCTTTGAGTCGCATTCGGTTCTGTGCCTCACCAGCGTCTTCGTCGTTCTTGTCCCAGACGAGGTTACCGAGTTCCTTTTGGCCGTCGTACATTGTCGTGATGAGAGACGTTGTCAGCTAGATTGGCACCTTACCCGACGATGTCGAGACTCGACAACCAGAGTGATAAAATAGTGCAGCAGAGCTGCAAATAGGAATGATGACAGTCTGCAACCAGTTGACTGAATTAAGTCCAGTTGTTTGATGAGGATTTACCCCTTTGAGGTATGGGTGTGAGGCAGTATGGCCCGGGAATATACGGTATTCAGAGGAGCAAGGAAAACAGTGCCTTTCCTACTTTGTGACGGGAAGATTTCAGTGACAGGGAATTAATGCAGATTCAGCGCATTTCGTAGTATTCATGTAGCCGAGTGACATGGCTTGGTGCCTATGCAGCTAGCTGCACCCGCGCCCGAACTTTCGACAGCATCAAAGCTCAATCACAGAACGTTTGCTAAACCGATACGTGTTATGTCGTAAATCTATAGTAGCCAGAATCCTCAAAGTCCTTCTGCGATTACATCTTCCCCAAGCTGATAACGCCGCCTGGATCAAGCATTAGGTTCGACTTCCGCCTCCGGTTGAACACTCTCCGCTGATAACTTGGGATTTCTAAGAGCCAAAGCAAAGCCCACCATGGGCACGCAGATACATAAGCCAGCAACGCAAAGCAGCCTCTGAACGCCCCTGTAGCTGTCGATGATGGCGTCTCTAACCTCTCCCCCGACGGGATACTGGCCAATGACCGAAAACGGAGAGTTGTAGACGGCCTGCGCCAGCGTCGCGTTCGGTTGGAAAGCGAGGTTCGCCTCCAAGGACGGGTACAGCAACTGAGTCCACAGCGCCCCGGACAAGCAGCTGCCCAAGGCGCTGCCCACGTTGAAGATTGAGAGATAGAGGCTTGTGACAACAGCCACGTGCTCCCTATCGGCGGAGGCTTGGATCGATGCCTGTGTGGGGTACGCGAATAGGCCGCCCGCCAAGCCCATGATGATCTGGGCCGTGACGAGGCCGGACCGGGACGAGGAGGACGCGCCTCCGGGGTATAGAACGAGAAGAGCAAATGATGCCATGAAGATGCAAGCGCCTGTCACGATGATACCCTTGAGCCTGCGTGTTCTATAAATGATGATGCCCACGAGAACGCCGCTGAAAACGCCGAAGAATGAGAAAAAGGACAGGATGCGAGTCGATGTCTCGATGGAGAAGTCAAACGCGACAACGAGAACGGTGTAGAGGTAGTTTCCTTGGGTCGACCAGGCGAAGTTGAGGAGGCTGCGGACCGCGAGAGCTGACCACACCCCTCTGTCCCGGAGCAGGCGGAAAGGGATGAGCGGGACCTGGGCAAAGCGGCGCTCCCAGATGACGAAGGCGGGGATGCAGACCAGCCCAAAGGCCAACGGGATTATGATGCCCGGAGATCCCCAGTGGCTCACTGTGCCCCCGGCCAGAGTGAGGGGTGCCAGGGTGAAGGAGAAAGCGGCGATGAGGATGGCCAGGCCGATGGCGTCGAGCTGGTTGAACAGGCTGATGGCCGCTCGCTCGGAATGGCGGAAAGTGTCGGACTTGCGGGAGCGCTGGCGAAGGGAGTAGAGGCTCGTGAGCAGCGGGATGGAAGAGATTGGCAGGATGATGGACCACATCCCGATGCCCCAGCGCCAGGACGTGACGCGCAGCACGGCCGCCGTGACGTTGCCGCTGATCCACGTGTTGAAGACGAACGGGACGGCAGGGACATAGCTGAAGAACACGCGCGACCTCATGGACGAAAAGTCGGCGACGAGGACTTCCAGAAGCAGCACAATGCAGGTGTAGCCGATCTGGTAGAGGATAGCCCCGACGCAGAAGGCCTCCACCGTGGTCGCGCTGGCTTCCAGGGCCGTACCGACGACATAGAGAAAGATGCAGACGGTGATGGTCTCGAAGCGGCCGTAAATGTCGGCGATCTTGGCGACGGTCGGCTGGGAGGCTACAGCGACGACGCTCCGTAGGACGTTGATGGTCGAATGGGACGAGTGCAGGTTGAGGCTCGACGTGGCATAGGGCTGGTATGTCCCCCGCACTTGGCTGTCGAGGCCGTATGCATACCCGACCAGGAAGATCCCGACAAACAGCCAAATGCGCTCCGCCTGGCTGATCTGGGCCGCAAATGTGCCGTCGTGGCGTGCGATACCGGACGATTCCTCTGGCGCTGTGTTGGCCTCGCCGAGGCTGGGGCGTAACAACCCTCCGTCGTTGGTGTTGGAATCAAGGAGAGGAGATGCCTCGTTTGAGGATGGATCGCCCTTTGCCCATGTGCCCCCCATGTCTCAGTCTCTGTGTGTCTCGGTACTGCTCGCTTGGTACGCAGGGGGTAAAGTATACGCTCCGGTAAGCTTTCGTGATAATGTTGTCGTCAGGTTAGGAGCGATCGTGCATTCGCGCCTCTAGACCGGCCAAAGCTTGTAACCGCGGATCTCCGATATCATCTGCCAGAAAAAAAAAAAAAGAAAAAAAATTCGCTCGCTTCGGCTATGTAGGTATTGCGCCTTTTTGG